>CAUYLG010065941.1:0-31160 GCA_963573385.1 Cacajao melanocephalus | reverse complement strand
GGCACGGCCCGGGACCGCCACGGGACGGGAAGGGACAGGGAAGGGAAGGGAAAGGGAAGGGCAGGGTATGGGAAGGGAAAGGGAAGGGAAGGTAAAGGGAAGGGAAGGGAAGGTAAAGGGAAGGGAAGGTAAAGGGAAGGGAAGGTAAAGGGAAGGGAAGGTAAAGGGAAGGGAAGGTAAAGGGAAGGGAAAGGGAAGGGAAGGGAAGGGAAAGGGAAGGGAAGGGAAAGGGAAGGGAAGGGAAAGGGAAGGGAAGGGAAGGGAAGGGAAGGAAAAGAAAAGAGAAAAGAAAAAAGAAAAAGAAAAAGAAAGAATGGTGGCTCACACCTGTGACCCTAGCACTTCAGGAGGCTGAACTAGGTGGGCAGATCCCTTGAGCCCAGGAGTTAGCAATCCAGCCTGGGCAACATGGTGAAACCCCATCTCTACAAAAACAAAACAAAAACAGAAACAAACAAAAAAAATTAGCCGGGCATGGTGGCAGATGCCTGTAGTCCCAGCTCCTTGGGAGGCTGAGGTGGAAGAATCACCTGAGCCTGGGGAGGTCAAGGCTGCAGTGAGCAGTGATCATGCCACTGCACTCCAGCCTGGGTGACAGAGTGAGACCCTATCGCAAAAAAAAAAAAAAAAAAAAAAAAGAGAGAGAGAGAAAAGAAAAAAATAATAAAAACCATGTTCTTTGAGTAATTTTTCTCCCTGATCTAGGATCCAGTACAGGAACATTGTATTCCATCACTGCGGCTCTTTAATCTCCTTCAATCTAGAACACTATCTCAGTGTTTCTTTGTCTTTCAAGACATGGCCACTTTTGAAGAGTTCAGGCTTACTTTGCTTTGTGGAATGTCCCTCGATTTGGGCTTGTCTGATGTTTCCTCATGATTTGATTCAGGTTATAAGTGTTTGGCAAGAAGACCTCCGAAATTATGTGATGTCTTGTGTATCATGGCAGGGGGCACGTGACGTCTGTTGGGTCCCATAACTGATGATGCTGACCTTGACCCCTGCTTAAACTAGCAGCTGCTGGTAGTCTTCCCTATAAAATTATCATTTTCCCCCTTTTGAGGCTAATAATTTGTATGTAAATACGCTGAGACTATGCAAATATCCTGTTAGTCTTCAAGTTTTTACCCAGTAATTTTAGGACCCATTGATGAATCTTTTATTTATTTATTTTTAATTTCATTTATTTATTTATTTATTTATTTATTTATTTATTTATTTTGAGACGGAGTCTCACTCTGTTGCTCAGGCTGGAGTGCAGTGGCACGATCTCAGCTCATTCAATCTCTGATTCCCTGATTGAAGCAATTCTCCTGCCTCAGCCTCCTGAGTAGCTGGGATTACAGGCATGCACCACCATGCCCAGCTAATTTTTGTATTTTTAGTAGAGACGAGATTTCACCATGTTGGCCAGGATGGTCTTGATCTCCTGACCTCGTGCTCCACCCACCTAAGCCTCCCAAAGTGCTGGAATTATGAGCGTGAGCCTCTGCGCCTGGCCTATTTTTACTTTTTTTGAGATAGAGTCTTGCTCTGTGGCCCAGGCTGGAGTGAAGTGGTATGATCTCGGCTCACTGCAACCTCTGCCTCCCAGGTTCAGGTGATTCTTCTGCCTCAGGCTTCAGAGTAACTGGAGCTATAGGCGTGTGCCACCATGCCCGGCTACTTTTCCTATTTTTAGTAGAGACGGATTTCACCAGGTTGGCCAGGCTGGTCTCAAACTCCTGACCTCAAGAGATCCACCTGCCTCAACCTCCCAAAGTGTTGGGATTACAGGTGAGAGCCACTGTGCATGGCAGATTGATGAATCTTGCCTAATTATTACTAGGGTGGTTACAGAATGGTGATTTTCTTTTTTTTTTTTTTTCATATATACGGACTCCATGCCATTCTTCCTTTTTTTTTCTTTATTTTTATATTTTAAATTTTGTGACTCAGAGGATAGGAAAATGGTGATTTTTGAATTCCATTATTTCTTCAACCATTTTTTAACTTTCTGTTTTGAAAAATTGGAGATGTATGGAAAAATTGAAGCCACAGTATAACAAACATCAGCATAGCCACCACTTAAATGTAACAACTGTTAATATTTTGCCATATTTGCTGTATGTATGTATCCACCTAGCTGTCTCTCTATTTTCTTTCTTTTTTTTTTTTTTTTGAGACAGAGTCTCTCACTGTCACCCAGGCTGGAGTGCAGTGGCTAGATCTTGGCTCATTGCAACCTCCGCCTCCCGGGTTCAAGCACTTGTCCTGCTTCAGCCTCCTGAGTAGCTGGGATTACAGGTACCCACCGCCACATCCAGCTATTCTTTTTGTATTTTTAGTAGAGATGGGGTTTCACCATGTTGGCCAGGCTGGTCTTGAACGCCTGACCTTGTGATTTGCTTGCCTCAGCCTCCCAAAGTGCTGGGATTACAGGCATGAGCCACCGCGCCCGGCCCTCTCTACTTTTTCTTTTTGCGGGATTATTTGAAAGTAAATTTGGGCAGGGCACAGTGCCTCACTCCTGTAATCCCAGCATTTTGGAAGGCTGAGGTGGGCAGATCATCTGAGGTCAGGAGTTCGAGACCAGCCTGGCCAATATGGTGATAAAAGTACAAAAATTAGCCGGGTACGTGGTGGTGGGTGCCTGTAATCCTAGCTACTCGGGAGGCTGAGGCAGGAGAATCACTTGAATCCGCAAAGTGGAGGTTTCAGTTAGCTGAGATGGTACCACTGCACTCCAATCTGGGTGACAGAGTGAGACTCCATCTGGAAAAAAAAAAAAAAAAAAGAAAGTAAGTAAATTTGCAGGTTGGGCGCTGTGGCTCATGCCTGTAATCCCAGCACTTTGGAAGGCCGAGATGGTTGGACTGCAGTTGGAGACCAGCCTGGACAACATAACGAGACTCTGTCTCTACAAAAAATACAAAAATTAGCTGGGTATGGTGGCACGTACCTGTAGTTCCATCTACTCGGGAGGCTGTGGTAGAAGATTGTTTGAGCCCAAGAGGCAGAGGTTGCAGTGAGCCAATACTGCACTGTTGCACTCCAGCCTGGGCAACAGAGTGAGACTCCATCTCAAAAAAAAAAAAAAGAAGGATAATCAAATTTCTACAACTGTTCCCTAAAAATGTCTTTTACAGCTATTTTCTTTTTCTTTTTCTTTCCTTCTTTTTTATTTTCTTTTTTTTTTTTTTTTTTTTTTTTGAGACAAGGTCTCACTCTGTCACTCAGGCTGAGTGCAGTGTCACAATCCTGGCTTACTGCAGTCTCGACCTCCTGGGCTCGGATGATCCTCCCACCTCAGCCTCCCGGATAGCTGGGACTACAGGCACACGCCACCACACCCAGGTATTTATTTATTTATTTATTTGTATTTTTTGTAGAGATGAGGTTTCACTGTGTTGTCCAGGCCGATCTCAAATTCCTGGGATCAAGTGATCTGCCCTCCTTGGCCTCCAAAAGTGCTGGGATTACAGGCATGAGTCCTTGTGCCCAGGCTCTATTTTCTTTCTTTCTTTCTTTCTTTTTTTGAGATGGAGTTTCATTATTGTCGCCCAGGCTAAAGTGCAATGGTGCAATCTCAGCTGACCACAACCTCTGCCTCCCAGATTCAGGTGATTCTCCTGCCTTAGCCTCCTGAGTAGCTGAGATTACAGGTATGTGCCACCACACCCTGCTAATTTTGTATTTTTAGTAGAGACAGGTGTTTCCATCTTGGTAAGGCTGGTCTTGAACTCCCAACCTCACGTGATCTGCCTGCCTCAGCCTCCCAAAGTGCTGGGATTACAGGCATGAGCCATCATGCCCAGCCGCCTGTATTTTCTTAAAATAGGATCCAATTAAGTTTCACGCATTACATTTGCTTAGTATGTCTGATTAATCTTTTTAAAATCTAGAATAATCTCCCCATCCAAGATACTGATTTTTTGAAGAGCTCTGGGCAGGTAGTTTGCAGAATGTCGCACCTTCTGAATTCATCTGGTTGCTTCCTCATGGTATTACTCTGCACACTCCTCTATCCCCTATTTTTCCTGCATACTGGAAATTTGATCTAAAGACATGATCACATCCAGGTTAAATACAATGGCCACTACAGTTCTTGGGCGAAGCCTTGACTATCCTGGTGCTACCCATCGAGAGGCACATCCTGCCTGGCTGTCTCACTTTTGCTGATGCTAAGTTTGATCTCTCCATGGAAAAGATGTATTTCCCCCCTTTGCAAAATTCAAGGAATCTCTAGATGATACATTGGTACAGGGCAAACATCCCATTTCCTGAAAATCTTTCATTTAATGGTTTAGCATCCACTGATGATCCTTTCCTGACTCCATTATGTCATTGGGGGTTACAAAATGGCAAATTTTATTTTATTTTATTTATTTATTTAATTTAGGGATAGGGTCTCTCTCTGTCTTCTAGGCTGGAGTGCAATGGTGCAATCATGGCTTACCACAGCCTCAGCCTCCTGAGCTCAAGCAATCCTCCCGCCTCATCCTCCAGAGTAGCTGGGGCTACAGATGCACCACCATGTCTGGCTGTTTTTAGTTTTTTAATTTTTTGTAGAGACGGGGTCTTCCTATGTTGCCCAGGCTGGTCTCATGCTCTTGGCCCCAAGCGAAACTCCTGCCTTGGCCTCCCAAAGTGCTAGAATTACTGGCGTGAGACAACCCTTGTCTTGGTACTTCTACATTCTTTTGCAGAGTTTTCCTTCATCATCCGGAGATGAACCATAGTTCCTCCTAACTGCTTAATCCTTTATCAGTTTTCAGGATACATTGACACAATAATCACCTCCAGTAGTGACAAATAAAATGCACACACACACACACACACATATATATATATATATATATTTTTTTTTTTTTTTGAGACAGAGTCTTGTGCCAGGCTGGAGTGCTGTGGTGTGATCTTGGCTCACTGAGGCAGGAGAATCACTTGAACCTCCACCTCCTGGTTTCGAGCGATTCTCCTGCCTCAGCCTCCCAAGTAGCTGGGATTATGCCACCACACCTGGCTAATTTTTTGTATTTTTAGTAGAGATGGGGTTTCACCATGTTACCCAGGATAGTCTCGATCCCTTGACCTCGTGATCTGTCCGCCTCAGCCTCCCAAAGTGCTGGGATTACAGGCATGAGCCACCATGCCCGGCCATAAATTGTATATTTTTCTTGTTTAAAAATAGTCATGGCTGAGTGCAGTGGTTTAGGATAATAGAATTAGGCCTATAATCCTAGCACTTTGGAAGCTGAGGCAGGTGGATTGCTGGAACCCAGGAGTTCAAAACCAGCCTGCACAACATAGGGAGACCTGTCTCTACAAAAAATTTAAAATTTTGCCAGGTATGGTGGTGCATGCCTGTAGTCCCAGCTACTTGGCAAGCTGAGGTGGGAGAATCAGTTGAGCCTGGGAGATGAAGGTTTCGGTGAGCCAAGATCACGCCACTGCACTCAGTCTGGAAGATGGAGTGAGACCCTGTCTCAATAATAATATTAATAATAGTAATAGGCTGGGCGCGGTGGCTCACGCCTGTAATCCCAGCACTTTGGGAGGCCAAGGCAGGTGGATCACCTGAGGTCAGGAGTTCGAGACCAGTCTGACCAATATGGTGAAACCCTGTCTCTATTCTTTAATTTAAAAAATTAAACAAAACAAAACAAACAAAACAAAAAAATAATAGTAATAATAGTCTCTGTGAACTCTTGCATTTTTATTTAATTAGTGTTTCAAAATAGGTTATAATCATTAATGTTTCTAATGACCAAATTCTTTTACTCAGGCTTTGTGGAAACCCTTTAAACTGGCTCTAAGTCCATCGGATGTGTCTCTGTTAGCCTTTGAGCACGTTCTTGCCTTCTGCCCCAACAAGATGTACCAGGCTTGTCTTATATTTTTCCTGCTGCATCCCTAGAATCAGCCATTCCTCAAAAGAATCTGTTTTTTTTTTTTTTTTTTTGAAAAAGAGTCTAACTATGTCACCCCGGCTGTAGTGTAATGGCAGTCTTGCAACCTCTGACTCCCACGTTCAAGTGATTCTCCTGCCTCAGCCTCCTGAGAAGCTGGGATTACAAGCATGCGCCACTATGCCCGGCTGATTTTGTATTTTTAGTAGAGTTGGGGTTTCTCCATGTTGGTCAGGCTGGTCTTGAACTCCCGACCTCAGGTGATCCGCCTAAGTTGGCCTCCCAAAGTGCTGGGATTACAGGTGTGAGGCACCCCGCCCTCTGTTCTTTATAGAAAACACCACAACATTGTAACAACAATTACTAAATACCAGACACTGTTCTGAACACATTATCTGTATAGGTGCCTGTAACCCCTAACAGGCCTATGAAGTAGATACCATATTTAGTCCTATTTTACAAAGAACCTTCTAAAGGTTCGACTTAACCCAAGATCACCAGTTAGTGACAGCAACATCAGAATTTCAAATATAGGCTGGGTATGGTGACTCACGCCTGTAATACCAGTACTTTGGGAGGCCAACGCAGGAGGATGGCTTGAGCCCAGGAGTTCGAGACCAGCCTGGGTAACAGAGTAAGACCTCCATCTGTATAAAAAACTAAAAAATTAGCTGGGTGTGGTGGCACTTGCCCGTGATCCAAGCTACTCAGGAGGCTGAAGCAGGAGGTTTGCTTGAGCGCACGAGATTGAGGCTGCAGTGAGCCATGATTGTGCCACCTCCAGCCTGGGTGACAGTTTGAGACCCTGTCTTAATAAAAATGAAAAAAGGATTTTAAATGTAGGTTGTCTATCCCTGGAGCTCTCACTTCCTTTTTATTTTTGGGCCTCAGGAGCAGAGTAGAGTTTATCACCCTCCTCGGCCTGGGCAAAGCCTTGCTTATTTTATTTCATTATTTCCTTTTTTTGAAACAGAGTTTCTCTGTCACCCAGGTTGGAGTGCAGTGGCGCTGTCTCGGCTCACTGCAACCTCTGCCTCCTAGGTTCAGGTGATTCTCCCACCTCAGCCTCCCAATTAGCTGGGATTGCAGGCACGCACCACCATGCCCAGCTAATTTTTGTATTTTTTGTGGAGACAGGGTTTCACCATGTTGCCCAGGCTGGTATCTAACTCCTGGGCTCAAGCGATCCTCCTGCCTTGGCCTCCCAAAGTGGTGGGATTTTAGGTATGTGCCACTGTGCCTGACCTATTTCAATATTTTCTCTGGTTACTCCCAACCCCTAGTCCCTCTCCCCTCTCCCTCCTAGGCCCTCACTAGGGTGTTCATCTGTCTTTAAATCTGCACATATCTGTGCAAAGCATGCACGGTTGTACTGTGAGTGTACTTAGCAACAACCAGATATTTATTCAGCACCTACCACGGTACCAGGTGTTACTCTAGATCAGGGAGCAACAAACCACAGCCCAGTACTGGATTTTATACAACCTGCAAGCTAAAAATGGTATATATATATATATATATATTTTCTTTTTTGAGATGGAGTCTTGCCCTGTTGCCCAGCCTGGAGTGCAGTGGCACCATCTCAGCTCACTGCAACCTCTGCATTCTGGGTTTAAGCGATTCTCTTGCCTCAGCCTCCCCAGTAGGTGGGACTACAGGCACCTGCCACTATGCTCAGCTAATTTTTTTTTGTATTTTTAGTAGAGAAGGAGTTTTACCATGTTGGCTAGGCTGGTCTCGAACTCCTGACCTCAAGTGATCCGCCTGCTTTGGCCTTCCAAGGTGTTGAGATTATAGACAAGAGCCAGCGCGCCCAGCCCGTTTTTACATTTTTACATGGTTGAAAAAAAACCAAAAGAAGGCTGGGTGTGCTTTGGGAGGCTGAGGTGGGCGGATCACCTGAGATCAGGAGTTCGAGACTAGCCTGGCCAATATGGTGAAACCCCATCTCTACTAAAAATACAAAAATTAGCTGGGTGTGGTGGCAGGTGCCTGTAAACCCAGTTACTCGGGAGGCTGAGGCATGAGAATTGCTTGAACCCGGGAGGCGGAGGTTGCAGTGAGCTGAGATTGTGCCACTGCACTCCAGTCAGGGGATAGAGCAAAACTCTGTTCCTCCCCCTTCAAAAGAAAAATCAAAAGAATACTGTTTTGTGATACCTGAAAATGGTATGAAATTCAAGTATCAGTGTCCATGACTAAGTTTTACTGGTGCACAGCCACTTTCCTTTTTTTTTTTTTTTTTTTGAGACAAAGTCTCACCCTATCGCCCAGGCTGGAGTGCAGTGGCGCGATCTCAGCTCGTTGCAACCTCCACCGCCAGGTTCAAGCGATTCTCCTTCCTCAGCCTCCTGAGTAGCTGGCATTACAGGCATATGCCACCACACCCTGCTAATTTTTATATTTTTAGTAGAAATGGGGTTTCACCATGTTGGCCAAGCTGGTCTCAAACTCCTGACCTCAGGTGCTCCACCCGCCTCGGCCTCCCAAAGTGCTAGGATTACAGGCGTGAGCCACCCAACCCGGCCCACGCTCATTTTTTAATGTACATCTCTGGTTGCTTTCACGCCACATTGGCAGAATTGAGTAGTTACAGCAGAGACTGTATGGCACAAAGACGAAAATACTGATTGTCTGGCCCTTTACAGAAAAAAGAAAATTGCTGACCAGTGCTCTAGAGGTTAGGATACTCTAGGAAATGTATGTTTTTAATTTATATAAACAAAATGATGGTTTAACTGGGGCCGGGGGCAAATTCAATCTGGGATTTTTGAGAGTGATAGAGAGACTATTAATTACTGGGACAACTTGGGGTCAACTATCTGTTCCTGGAAAGCAAGGATGCATGATTCTCTCTCTTTAACCCTCATTCTGCCCAAGACCACTGGCTTTGCTTGTATTTTAAGAATGTGTTGGCTGGACATGGTGGCTCACACCTGTAATCCCAGCACTTTGGGAGGCTGAGGAGGGCGGATTACCTGAGGCCAGGAGTTCGAGTCCAGGCTGGCCAAGATGGTGAAACCCCATCTCTACTAAAAATACAAAAAATTAGCCAGGCATTGGGCATGTGCCTGTAATCTCAGCTACTTGGTCGGCTGAGGCAGAGAATTGCTTAAACCCTGGAGGTGGAGGTTGCAGTGAGCCAAGATTGTTCCACTCCACTCCACCCTAGGCAACAGAGTGAGATTCCATCTCAAAAAATTTAAAAAAAGAATTTTTTGGCCAGGCATGGTGGCTCACACCTGTAATCTCAGCACTTTGGGAGGCCAAGGTGGGTCAATTGCTTGACCTCAGGAGTTGGAGGCCAGCCTGGGCAACATAGCAAAACCTCATCTCTACTAAAAATACAAAAATTGGTCGGGCATGGTGCCTCATGCCTATAATCCCAGCACTTTGGGAGGCTGAGACAGGTGGATCACTTGAGGCCAGGAGTTCGAGACCAGCCTGGCCAACATGATGAAACCTTAACTCTACTGGAAATACAAAAATTAGCCAGGTATGGTGGCACCCTCTAATCCCAACTACTTGGGAGACTGAGGCATGAGAATCTCTTGAACCGGGGAGGTGGAAGTTGTAGTGAGCTGAGATTGTGCCGCTGTACTCCAGCCTGGGCAACAGAGCAAGACTCTGTCTTAAAGAAACAAAACAAAACAAGACAAAAATTAGTCAGATGTAGTGTTGTAGCCTATAGTCCCAGCTAACTTGGAGGCTGAGGTAGAAGGATTACTTAAGCCTGGAAAGTTAAGGCTTCAGTAAGCTGTGACAGCGTCACTGTATTTTAGCCTGGGCGACAGAGCAAGATGCTGTCTCAGAAAAATAAATAAATAAATAAATTTCTCTGTGTTGTGGCCCTAGAATAGGACCCAGCAACTACGGCCCACAGGCCAAATCTGGGGCACAGCAGTTTCTGTACAGCCAGCAAGCTAATTCTTAAATGACTGAGGTAAAAAATCAAAAGAAGAATCATACTTTGTGACACATTAAAATGACATAGAGAATGACATAGAGGCCAGGCGTGGTGGCTCACGCCTGTAATTCCAGCACTTTGGGAGGCCAAGGTGGGCGAATCACTTGAAGGCAGGAATTCAAGATCGGCCTGGCCAACATGATGAAACCCCGTCTGTACCAAAAATACAAAAATTAGCCAGGTATGGTGGTGTGCGCCTATAATCCCAGCTACTCAGGAGGCTGATACAAGAATCACTTGAATCCTGGAGGTAGAAGTCGCAGTGAGCCAAGATTGCACCACTGTACTCCAGCATGGGCAACAGGGCAGACTCTGTTTCAAAAAAAAAAAGAAAAGAAAAAGAAAATGACATGGAATTCACATTTCAATGTCCCTAAAGGTTTTGGAACACAGCCACACCCACTCATTTGCATATTATCTAAGTCTGTAACTGTCTTTGTAGTCTGCAAAGCCTAAAATATTTACTATCTTTTTTTTTAAGCAGATTGGTCATTTTATTTTATTTATTTACTTTTTTGAGACAGGGACTCCCTCTGTCACCCAGGCTGGAGTGCAGTGGTGCGATCACAGCTCCATGTAGCCTTGACCTTTCCAGGCTCAGGTGATCCTCCCACTTCAGCCTCCCGGGTAGCTGAGACTACAGGTGTACAGCACCATGCCTGACTAATTTTTATAATTTTTGTAGCGACAGGGTTTTCCCAGGCTGGTCTTCCTATTTTCAACAGGTTTTCCAGTTGCTGAGGCTGGTCTGGAACACGTGGACTCAAGTGATCCACCCATCCTGGCCTCCCAAAGTGTTGGGATACAGGCATGAGCCACCACACCAGGCCTGTCTATTCTTTTTTTTTTTTTTTTTTTGAGACAGATGCTTGCTCTGTCACCCAGGCTGAAGGGCAGTGGCGTGATCTCGGCTCCCTGCAACCTCCACCTCCCAGGTTCAAGCGATTTTCATGCCTCAACCTCCCGAGTAGCTGGGATTACAGGCACCCCTACCCCCTCAACCATGTCCAGCTAATTTTTGCATTTTTAGTAGATATGGGGTTTTGCCATGTTGGCCAGGCTGGTCTAAAACTCTTGACCTCAGGTGATCTGCCTGCCTCGGCCTCCCAAAGTGCTGTCTCTTCTTTAGCGGAAAAGTTCACCAATCCTGGCACCAGGTGATTGCTTCTAACTGCTGCAGCATATGGGATTGTGTATAGTATGACTCCACCACAGTTTACTTGATGGTTCCCCTGGCACTTGTCCCTGTGCTTAGTTACTTTAGGTACTGAGGACATAGCAAAGGAGCCGAGAAAAGTCCCTTCCCTCTGGGAGCTTACAGTTGTCAGTACTGGGCTCAGCTCCCTTATTCAGCATAGACACCATTCCTAGCACTTGATGTCAATAGTTGTTTGAATCCTCACAACAATTTTATAACAACGTCTCCATTTTTCAGGTAAGGAAACCAGCTCAGAAATGCCAGGATGGGCTTTGAGCTCCACCCCAGACTGGCTGTGGCACCTGGGCTCTTAGCTCCTTGCTCTCTTGCCTGTCTGCACAGCTTGGCCAACCCTCCACCCCTCTCATTTCCACCTTCCTAATTTTTGCCTTTCTGATGAGTGTAAAATGCTCTCTCCTAATGTCATTTTCATTTGCATTTCTCCGATATCTCCCGAGTTTGAACATTTCTGGAATCTGAGCTCTTAACTGTTGATTTGCTTCTTTAAATCAAACTCATATGTTTTCTAAACAAAGTGAGAAAACTTTTTTCTCTGAGATGGAGTCTCACTCTGTTGCCCAGGCTGGAGTGCAGTGGTGGGATGTTGGCTCACTGTAACCTCCACCTCCTGGATTCGAGCGGTTCTCCTGCCTCAGCCTCTCAAGTAGCTGGGACTACAGGTGCATGTCACCATGCTCAGCTAATTTTCATATTTTTAGTAGAGACGGGGTTTCACTATGTTGGCCAGGCTGGTCTCGAATTCCTGACCTTGTAATCTGCCCGCCTCGGCCTCTCAAAGTGCTGGGATTACAGGTGTGAGCCACCACACCTGGCTGAAAAAACATTTTTGCAAAGAAGTTTGCAGACATTTCCATACATGCCTTCCTCCTTTGTTGCAACTTGAGGCATATGTTCTAGAAAAAACACTCAGGTCTTGGTGTAACTTGCCTCATCCAGACCATGTGGGGCCAAGTTCAAGTCACTCACCAGACTTGAGACTTCTTCCAAATCACTAACAGCTCTAGGGTTCTATTTCCTCCTCTGTAAAATGGGGTAGTAAGAGCACGGGCCTCTATCATAGGGTTACTGAGACAATGAAAGTGCTTGGTTCAGTCAGACCCTGGCAGCAGCCACAGCAGCTCTTCTCTTCTGACTCTCCCTGCCTTCTCCTTTTCTATTCCCTCCCCTCCCCTCCGCTCCTCTCCCCCGCCCCCTCCCCTCCCCTCTGCTCCTCCTCTCCTCCCGCCCCTCCCCTCCCCTCTGCCCCTCTCACCCCACCCCCTCCCCTCCCCTCCCCACGAAGTCTCACTCTGTTGCCCAGGCTGGAGTGCAATGGTGCAATCTTGGCTCACTGCAACCTCTGCCTCCCAGGTTCAAGCGATTCTCATGCCTCAGACTCCCGAGTAGCTGGGATTACAGGCACGTTCCACCACACCAGGCTAATTTTTGTATTTTTGGTGGAGACGGGGTTTCGCCATGTTGGTCGGACTGGTCTCCAACTCCTGACCTCCAGTGATCCACCTGCCTCTGCCTCCCTTAAAGTGCTGGGATTACAGGTGGGAGCCACCACACCCGGCCTTCCTTTTCTTTTCTTTTTTTTCTTTTCCGGACAGGGTCTAACTCTGTTGCTCAGGCTGGAGTGCACTGTCGTGAACATGGCTCACTACAGCCTTGATCTGCTGGACTCAGTCAGTCCTCCCCTCTCAGCCTCCCAAGTTGCTGGGCCTACAGATGCATGCCATCATGCCAGACTAATTTTTTTAAAAATTTTTTTGTAGAGCCCAGGTCTTGCCATATTGCTCAGGCTGGTCTCAAACTTCTGGGCTCAAGCAATCCTCCTGCCTTGGCCTTCCAAAGCTTGGATTGCAGGCGTGAGCCCTGGCACCTGGCTGCTATCTCCTTTTCGTTTCTGAAAACATGGCCTCTGGTGTGGCCATCTCTGATGGTGTCATCAAGGTGTTTACTGACTTGAAGGTGGGCAAATCTTCCATGCCAGAGGAGGTGAAGAAGCACGGGAAAGCGGTGCTGCTCTTCTGCCTGACAGAGGACGAGACCAACACCACCCTGGAGGAGGGGGAGGAGCCCCTGGTGGATGAAGTGTGCTGGACCACTGACCACCCCTATGCCACCTTTGCCAAGATGCTGCAGACAAAGACTGCTGCTGTGCCCTCAGAGGTGACGCAACCCGTGAGACCAAGGAGACCAAGGAGGACCTGGTGTTTATCTTCTGGGCCCCTGAGTCTGTACCCCTTAAGGGCAAAATGATCTATGCCAGCTCTAAGGATGCCATCAGGAAGCTGACATGGGCCAGGGGTGGTGGTTCACGCCTGTAATCCCAGCATTTTGGGAGGCCAAGGCGGGCAATCACTTGAGGTCAGGAGTTTGAGACCAGCCTGGCCAACATGGTGAAACTCTGTCTGTACTAAAAATACAAAAATTAACTGGGCATGGGTTGTAATCTCAGCTACTTCGGAGGCTGAGGCAGTAGAGTTGCATGAACCCAGGAGGTGGAGGTTGCAGTGAGCCGAGATTGAGCCACTGCACTCCAGCCTAGGCAAAAGAGTGAGACTCCATCTCAAAAAAAAAAAAAAAAAGGTGACAGGGATCAAGCATGAACAAGCGAACTGCTACAAGGAGGTCAAGGACCGTGGCACCAGGCAGAGAAGCTGGGAGCAGTGCTGTCATCTCCCTGGAGGGCATACCTTTGTGAGTCCCCTCCAGCCCCAGGCCTGAAGGGTCTGGCAACCTGCTTTTGGGGGTTGGAGGCTGCCCCCTTCCTGCCAAACCTGAAGTGCTGGAAGGATCCCAGCATGGGGAAGGCAATCCCTTCCAAACAGCCGCCACCTCAGGGCCTTCCCAGCACCTGAATTTTCCTTCTCTCGCTATTCTTGATGTTTCTGGCCTTCCCAAACCACCTTTTTTTTTTTTTTTTTTTTTTTTTTAAATCTGAGACAGGGTCTAACTGTTGGTCAGGCTGGAGTGCAGTGGTGCAATCACAGCTCACTGCAGCCTTGACCTCAAGCAATCTTCCCACCTCTGCCTCTGGAGTAGCTGAGACTACAAGCGCATGTCACTACACCTGGCTAATTTTTATACTTTTTGTAGAGACAGGGTTTTGCTCTGTTGCCCAGGCTGGTCTCGAACTCCTGGGCTCAAGTGATCCTTCCACCTCAGCCTCCCAAGGTGCTGGGATTATAGACATCAGCCACTGCATGAAGCCCCAAACCAATTTTGATCTTCTGATTCCTCTTGGGTTGAAACTGACTAAGTTGTCCCCAGAGACCCCAGTTTAGGGGAGGGGACTGTATTTTTTTAACAATACCCCTACCGCCCACCTGTTCTTCCACCTCCCCATGCTGCCAACTCCTAACCACAACAATGACTTTATACTTGTCTGTGTATGAATGGAATGTTGTGAGATGACCCTCCCCTTGCCAGCTGGTCCCTCTCCCTTTTCCCCTGGTCACAGTCACTCATGGAAGTAGGACCCAGGCGTGATCATGGCTTAGTGCAGCCTCAACCTCCTGGGATTAAGTGATGCTCCTGCCTCAGCTACATTAGCCTCTCCAATAGCTGGGACCACACGCAAGCACTACCATGCTTGGTTAGTATTTTACATTTTGTTTTGCAGGGACAAGGGTCTCACTTTATTGCCCAGGCCGCTCTTGAACTACTAGGCTCAAGAAATTCTGCTGGGATTACAGGCGTGAGCCACCGCGCCTGGCCTGAATCGTGCTTCTTTTCTTTTTGAGACAGGGTCTCACTCTGTCGCCCAGGCTGGAGTACAGTGGTGAAATCTCAGCTCACTATAACCTCCGCCTCCCAGGTTCAAGCGATTCTTGCACCTTAGCCTCCTGAGTGGCTGGAATTATAGGTGCCCACCACCATGTCCAGCTAATTTTTGTATTTTTAGTAGAGATGGGGTTTCTCCATGTTGGCCAGGATAGTCTTGAACTCCTAACCTTAGGTGATCCGCCCCCCTCGGCCTCCCAAAGTGCTGGGATTACAGGCATGAGCCACCGTGCCCAGCTTGAATCATGCTCTTTTCTTTTTGAGACGGGGTCTCACTCTATTGCCCGGGCTGGAGTGCCCTGGCAAACAGGCTGGAGTGCAGTGGTGAAATCTCAGCTCACTGTAACCTCTGCCTCCCAGGTTCAAGCGATTCTTGCACCTCAGCCTCCTGAGTAGCTGGAATTACAGGTGCCCACCACCACGTCCGGCTAATTTTTGTATTTTTAGTAGAGATGGGGTTTCTCCATGTTGGTCAGGATGATCTCAAACTCCTAACCTTAGGTGATCCGCCCACCTCAGCCTCCCAAAGTGCTTGGATTATAGGTGTGGGGCACCGTGCCTGGCCCAGCCTCATGATTCTAATAGAGCAAAAAAGACCATGTTTTGCCGTCAGGGTGCATTGCCCCTTCACCTTCTGCTTCCCAGGCAAAGAAGTGCCTATTTGTTTAGTGTGTTTTGAGACCGACTGATCTGGTGGAGCTTCAGCGAGCTTGGTAATAGTTTGGTAAAGTGTTGCTTTCCTCTTCATAAAAGTGGTAAGTAATAGTACCAAATCTTACCGAGATGGACACACTGCAAAGGGCTGGGAAGCTTGGCAATCAGAATCAATATATATATATTTATTCATCTTTGACCTCTAGGTATCAAAGGAGACCAGTGAGTGGGTCCATGGTTTCTGCTTTTGAAAAACCAGCTCAGTGGGTATTTGCAAGAGAAGGAAAGTGTTAATAAGAAAATCATGGCGATTGCTGATGAAGGTGGGAAAAAAAAAAAAGAAAATCATGGGGAAAACCATGCAGGGGCTGACTTGGCCAATTTCCATGGCTTCCGATCCATTCATAAAAGCTATTTTGAAAATGTGATTTTCAGCCGGGCATGGTGGCTCACACCTGTAATCCCAGCACTTTGGGAGGCCGAGGCAGGCAGATCACCTGAGATCAGGAGTTTGAGATTAGCCTGGCCAACATGGTGAAACCCTGTGTCTACTAAAAAACAAAAATTAGCTGGGTGTGGTGGCATGTGGCTGTAATCCCAGCTACTCAGGAGGCTGTGGCAGGAGAATCACTTAAACCTGGGAGGCAGAGGTTGCAGTGAGCTGAGATCACACCATTGCACTCTAGCCTAGAGGCCAAGAGTGAGACTTCATTTAAAAAAAAAAAGGGATTTTCCCAAATGGAGAAATGGAGAAATGAAATTTGAGCTCCACTGAAAAGATCCCAGTGAAATTGCTTTCTCTAAAAATATCTAAGACCAGGCTGGGCACGGTGGCTCACACCTGTAATCCCAGCACTTTGGGAGGCCGAGGTGGGTGGACCACGAGGTCAGGAGTTCAAGATCAACCTGGCCAAGATGGTGAAACCTCGTCTCTACTAAAAAAAAAAAAAATTAGCCAGGCATGGTGGCTGGTGCCTGTAATCCCAGCTACTCGGGAGGCTAAGGCAGAAGAATCACATGAACCCAGGAGGCAGAGGTTGCAATGAACTGAAATCGTGTCACTGCACTTCAGCCTGGGTGACACGGCGAGACTCCGTCTCAAAAAAAAAAAAAAAAAAATATATATATATATATGTATATGTGTGTATATATATGTAAGAGAGGAGCCCCTACTGTATGTGTGTGTATGTCGGGGGAGCGGTGCATGCATTTCTAGGACTGTGTGGGGCATATATGTAAGAGTTTTCTATAGAGGTGTGTATGTAGGTGGGTTTCAGGGTATGTATATAAAGATATCTGTGGCTATGTTTATAGGTGTGTGTGTGTGTGTGTGCGCGCGTGTGTGTGTAGGAGGAATGGGGTGTATGATATCAGAATAAGGAAGAAAACCTGTTTTTCAATTCCTGTTTCTTCTTCTCTTTTTAAGACTTAAACAATAGCTCTGGGGTGGTCTTGCAGGCTCTCTGCAAGTGGGCTCTCTGATGTTTGCCCTGGCCTTGGCGTTCCTGTGTGAGGCCGTATGCAGTGGGCCAGGGCATCTGGGCCTCCTCCAGGGCCTGTGAGGGTTTCACCAGCTGTGTGTTGTGCTCCCGGCTGCTTCTGTTTGGTGTGATGAGGGCCTTTCACCTAAGTGTGAACAGACCCTGGCGACAGCCAGCTTCCATGCAGCGCACTGGGGCTCCGCTTCTAACTCCATGTGTGCTCAGGTGGCTCATGATGCATCCTGAAAAACTTGGGATTAAAGGAAAAGTTGATCAACAAAAGGATAGTTAAAAAGAGAAACAGGCCCAGTGCAGTGGCTCACGCCTGTAATCTCAGCACTTTGGAAGGCTGAGGTGGGAGAATCACTTGAGCCTAGGAGTTTGAGACAGGCCTGGGCAACACAGTGGTCGCTTCTATGGAGACCCTGTCTCAGAGACCTCTGATCTCTCTCTTGTTTGTTTGTTTTGAGATGGAGTCTCATTCTGTCACCCAGGCTGGAGTGCAGTGGCACAATCTTGGCTCACTGCAACCTCTGCCTCCCAGGTTCCAGCCTCCCGAGTAGCTGGGACCACAGGCATGTGCCACCAGACCCAGCTAATTTTTTTGTATTTTTAGTAGAGACAGGGTTTCACCATGTTAGCCAGGATGGTCTCGATCCCTTGACCTCGTGATCCACCTGCCTCAGCCTCTCAAAGTGCTGGGATTACAGGCGTGAGCCACTGCGTTTGGCCATTTGTTTGTTTTTTGAGACAAGGCCTTGCTCTGTCACCCAGGCTGGAGTGCAGTGGTGTGATAGTGGTGTGATTGCAGATCACTGCAACTTCTGGCAATTCTTGTGCCTCCCGAGTAGCTGGAATTACAGATATGTGCCATGATGCCTGGCTAATTTTTGTATTTTTAGTAGAGATGGGGTTTCACCATGTTGGCCAGGCTGGCCTCAAACTCCTGACCTCAAGTGATCTGCCCACCTCAGCCTCCCAAAGTGCTGGGATTATAGGCGTGAGCCACCATGCTTGGCTCTCTAGTCTCTTTTGTCTCTAAAACAATTTAAAAATCATCCAAGCATGGTGGTGTGTGCCTGTACTCTCAGTTACTCGGGAGGCTGAAACAGGAGGATTGCTTGAACCCACGAGGTCAAGGCTGCAGTGAACCGTGATTGCACCATTGCACTCATGCTTGGGTAAAAGAGTAGGACCCTGTCTGAAAGAAAAAAAAAAGTCCAAATCCCGGATATGTGGGAATGTGAACTTATTTGGAAACAGGGTTTTTGCTGATGAGGTCAAGTTAGGGGAGGTCATGATGGATTAGGCTGGCCCATAATCCAGTCACTAGAGTCTTTATAAGAAGAGGAAAATTTGGGCTGGGCGTGGTGGCTCATGCCTGTAATCCCAGCACTTAGTGCCACTGCACTCCAGCGTAGGTGACAGAGTGAGACTCTGTCTCAAAAAAAAAAAAAAAAAAGAGAATAATTTAGACAGAGACACACAGGGAGAACACGGTGTGCTGGTGACGCAGGCAGAGATAGGAGTGACGCAGCCGCAAGCCCCGGACCACCCAGGACCCCACCAGTCACTAGAAACTAGGAAGAGGCAAGGAAGGACCCTCCCCTGGGATCTTTAGAGAGATCAGGGCCCTGCTGACACCTGGATTTTGAACTTCTGGCCTCTAAACCTGGGAGATAATTAGTTTTTGGGTTTTTTGTTTGTTTGTTTTTTTGAGATGGAGTTTCCCTCTTGTCACCCAGGCTGGAGTGCAGTGGCACGATCTCGGCTCACTGCAGCCTCTGCCTCCTGAGTTCAATCGATTCTCCTGCCTCTGCCTCCCAAGTAGCTGTACTTGCAGGCACCTGCCACCACACCCGGCTATGGTTTGTATTTTTAGTGGAGAGGGGGTTTCACCATGTTGGCCAGGCTGGTCTTGAACTCCTGACCTCAGGTGATCCATCCGCCTTGGCCTCCTAAAGTGCTGGATTACGGGCATGAGCCACTGTGCCTGTCTTCCTCAACTTTCAATAATGGCATGTTTCTGGGTCAGGGGGAGAAAAGGATACACATAGATAAAATAGAATAATTAAAATCAAGACTTTTTTTTTTTTTCACTTGCAAAGGGTATTAGGAACCATCTAGTCCTAAATATTCATTTTGCAGGTGTATTCGTTTGCCAGGGCTGCTGTGACAGAGTACCACAGACTGGAGGCTTATACACCAATCGATTTCTTCACAGTTCTAGAGGCTGGAAGTCTGAGTTCAAGGTGCAGGCAGGGCTGGTTTCTCCGGAGGCCTGTCTCTGACTCGCAGCTAGCCATCTTCTCCCTGTGTCCCCACGTGGTCATTCCTCCGTATGAGTCCATGCCCTAATCTCCTCTCCTTTTTTTTTTTTTTTTTTTTAGACAGAGTCTTGTTCTATTGCCCAGGCTTGAGTGCAGTGGTGCAATCTTGGCTCACTGCAACCTCCGCCTTCCAGGTTCAAGCAATTCTTCTGCCTCAGCCTCCAGAGTACCTGGGATTACAGGGACATGCCACCAAGCCCAGGTAATTTTTGTGTTTTTAGTAGAGACAGGGTTTCACCACGTTGGCTGGGCTGATCTCAAACTCCTGACCTCATGATCTGCCCACCTCAGCCTCCTAAAGTGCTGGGATAACAGGCATGAGCCACCGAGCCTGGCCTTATTTTTTTATTTTTAATTTTTTTGAGATGGAGTTTCGCTCTTGTCACCCAGGCCGGAGTACAATGGTGTGATCTTGGCTCACTGCAACCTCCGCCTCCCAGGTTCAAGCAATTCTCCTGCCTCAGCTTCCTAAGTAGTTGGGATTACAGGCGTGTGCCACAACACCTGGCTAATTTTGTACTTTTAGTAGAGATGGGGTTTCATCATGTTGGCCAGGCTAGTCTCAAACTCCTGACATCAAGTGATCCACTTGCCTTGGGCTCCCAAAGTGCTGGGATTATGGACATGAGCCACTGTGCCCGGCTCCCCTGTTTTTTTTTTTTTTGAGATAGGGTCTTGTTCTGTTGCCCAGGCTGGAGTGCAGTGGCATAATCACAGCTCACTGTAGCCTCAACCTCCTGGGCTCAAGCAGTCCTCCAGCCTCAGCCTCCTGAGTAGCTAGGACCACAGGTGGTGTATGCCAGCATGCTCGCTAGTTTTTAAATTTTTTGTAAAGACAGGGTCTTGCCATGTTTCCCTTGCTTGTTTTGAACTTCTGACCTCAAGTGATCTGCCTGCCTCTGCCTCCCAAAGTGCTGGAATTACAGGCATGAGCCATCATGCCTGGCCCCTCAGCTACTTTTGAACTCTACCAGGAGCAGCCTGGAGCAGGGTTCTGGGAAGCCTAACCAAGAGAGTGTGATTGTTCCTCCGGCGAGGCTCAGCTCCTCAGCTTCTTTCCTTCCTTGGGCACAGAGACAGGCTTCTCCTAGGGGCTGAGGCTGAGGGCCTGCACTCCAGCCTCGGTGGATCAGTTCAGCTTCAGCCTTCTTCTTTTTTTTCCTTTTTGAGATGGAGTTTCGCTCTTGTCACCCAGACTAGAGTACAATGGCGTGACCTCTACTCACTGCAACCTCTGCCTCCCGGGTTCAAGTGATTCTACTGACTCAGCCTCCCGTGTAGCTGGGATTACAGGCACCCGCCACCATGCCAGGCTAATTTTGTATTTTTAGTAGAGACGGGGTTTCTCCATGTTGGTCAGGTTGGTCTCGAACTCCCGACCTCAGATGAGCCACCTGCCTTGGCCTCCCAAAGTGCTGGGATTACAGGTGTGAGCCACAGCACCTGTCCAGCTTCAGCCTTCTGATCAGTGTTCTTATTTTGAGCTCCCACAGCTAAAGCAATTCATCTCATCCATGCAAAGGGATGGGAGGAGTTGAGAGTGCTGGCACCCACCTGTGTTTTCTGGCACCTGAGTGACCCCTGAGACCTGCACTGGAGGGGAAGGGGAGGGGCCAACCTTTCCTTTAGGAGTTTGGAACTGCTTCAGATGAAATTCTCCCAGGGCAGGAGAGAGCTGCTGAGCTTGAGGATGTGGTGGTCCCCAGCAATTGCCTGGTAAGTGTCCCTTATTCAGGAATTGGGAGAAGCCAGTGGCATGCTCAGTGTGCCCATACTCCTTGGAGAAACCAAATATCTTCCATTAGAATCCATCCAGAAGCCTTGCATCTAAGAGGGAAGAGGGGCCAGGTGGGTGAGGTGGCCCAGGTACACGGATGCCTTGGGAAGAGCTGGCCTTCTCGGATGGGGCCTGGCCACAGTCCCTCCCACCTTCCTCACGCTCCTGTCATCCCTTGTTCTAGAATTCCAGTCATTCCATCTTGGGAAGGATTTCCAGAAAGTTGGGAGAAAATAGAGCATGTCTTTCTTGTCCTAGAGGGTCCTTAAAACAAATTAGGGGTCAAGTTGACTCAGAGATGCTTGATTTCAAGGAGTTTTCAAATGATAAGACTTGTGATCACTAGCGATTTGATTGTAAGGATTAGGAGAAAATTTTCCTTCCTTCCTTCTTTCCTTTTTTTTCTTCTTTCTCTCCTTTCTTTCTTTCTTTCTTTCTCTCTTTCTTTCTTTCTTTCTTTCTTTCTTTTTCTCTCTCTTTCTTTCTTTCTTTCCCTCCCTCTCTCCTCTCCCTCTCTCCCTCTTTCTTTCTTTCTTTTCTTTCTTCCTGAGATAAGGTCTTGCTCTGTTACCCAGGCTGGAGTGCAGTGGCATGATTATAGCTCACTGTTATCTCTAACTCCTGGACTCAAGTGATCCTCCCACTGTAGCCTCCTGAGTAGCTGAGACTGCAGGCATGCACCACCACACTTGGCTAATTTTCACTTTTTTTTTTTTTGGTAAAGACAGGGTCTCACTATGTTGCCCGGGCTGGTCTTAAACTCCTGGGCTCAAGCCACCCTCCTGTCTTGGCCTCCCAGAGTGTTGGGATTGCAGGCATGAGTCCCTGCGCCTGGCCAAAGTCTCATTTCCTTGGCGACAGAATTGCTACCTCCCTTCCCCAGCTGAGATGCGTTTCTGAGAAATACTTTAAAAAGCTCCTGAGAGTGGGAAGTGAAGCCTCCTAGGCCGGCTTGAATGTCACAATAGCTGGCTTGTGGCCTTTGCCGTGGACTACAGAGCTTTTGTTCGGTGTTTTGTGAGGTTGAAGTCTGTAGACAATGAAGGCAGTGGAGAAGCTGAGTGGGGCTTTGTGGGGCCGGGTGAGCAAGGGGGAGGTCTAGGCCCTGTTCTGCGGACCCATTGCCTTCTCTTGGATGCCCCATAAGGAGGCATCATGTCTTACCCAGGCTGGGATGGGCCAGTTTGGGGGCTGCCCCAGCTTCTCAGACTTCCCACTGAGAAGTGAGTAGGAAAACCGAAACCCACATCTTTCTCCCGATTGGTGCTCAAGGAGGAGAACGGGAGCAAGCACCGGACGGAGGAGAGAGCAGTCCATCCCCCACCGGCCGCTGGGCCGATTCTGGGCAGCTTTCCCTGTGTAATGGCAGTGTTGGGGTCCCCGGCGAGGACGGGGCTCAATGCCAGAGTCAGCCACTTCCTCTTCCCCAAGTTAGTTCTTTTTTTTTTTTTTTTGAGACGAATCTCGCTGTGTCACCCAGGCTGGAGTGCAATAGCGCCATTTGGCTCACTGCAACCTCCGCCTCCTGGGTTCAAGCGAATTCTCCTGCCTCAGCCTCCCAAGTAGCTGGGATTACAGGCGCCTGCCATCATGCCCAGCATATTTTTGTATTTTTAGTAGAGACGGAGTTTCACTATGTTGGCCAGGCTGGTCTTGAACTCCTGACCTCAGGTGATCCGCCCGCCTTGGCCTCCCAAAGTGCTGGGATTATATGAGTAAACCACTGCACCCAGCCAAAGTTTATTCTTTTGGTCCTGTCTCAGATTTACTCATCCTGGGAGAACCTTCCTTCAAGACCAATTGCCCCCCGCCAGGCTTTTGTTTTGCAAATTAATCAAATAATAATAGAGCCTCCCCTAAACTGGTAGAGGAATTCCACTTGGAGCTCAGCCTCTAGGCAGCAGAGCCCAGGGAGGGGACTGGCCGTCCATGGGAGAGGCTCTCCACACGCTTCTGAATTAGGTGAATGAAGCGGGGCAGCAGGGCAACTGCGTGCTCCTCCCAAGCTCAGCTTCAATTCCAGGCTGAGAAACCGGTCCTGTCATTCTTTGCCAACCCACTCTGGGGAGATTGTGGGCCTTGGCATTTGGCCTCCGTCGCTGGGCCTGAGGACCTGGCCCTCTGCCCACCCAGGAATCCAGTGGCTCAATGAGGAAAACGCAGCCCTAGAAGGAAACGCAGCATGTATTCCTGTCTTTCCACATTTCTTTTTGAACTTAAACATTTTTTTTTTTTTGAGACAGAGTTTCCTTCTTTTGCCCAGACTAGAGTGCAATGGTGTGATCTCGGCTCACCGAAACCTTCTCCTCCTGGGTTCAAGTGATTCTCCTGCCTCAGCCTCCCGAATAGCTGGGATTACAGGCATGGACCACCACGTTCAGCTGATTTTGTATTTTTAGTAGAGACAGGGTTTCTCCATGTTGGCCAGGCTGGTCTCAAACTCCAGACCTCAGGTGATCCACCTGCCTCGGCCTCCCAAAGTGCTGGGGTGACAGGTGTGAATCACCAAGCCCAGCTAACTTTCTTTTTTTTTTTTTTGAAGTTTCACACATACAGAAAAACATAAATCTTGTTAAAGGAGAATTTTTTTGTTTTGTCTTTTGTTTTGTTTTTATTCTTTTAAAGGAGAATTTTTTAAAAGGTTATAATATCCATATAACGGATCTTGATGAATAACATAAAAATAAAACATCCAGGTGCGGTGGCTCACACCTGTAATCCCAGCACTTTGGGAGGCTGAGGCGGGTGGATCATAAGGTCAGGAGTTCGAGACCAGCCTGGCTAACACAGTGAAACCCTCTCTCTACTAAAATTACAAAAAATTAGCTGGATGTGGTGGTGGGCACCTGTAATCCCAGCTACTCAGGAGGCTGAGGGTGGAGAATTGCTTGAACCTCGGAGGCGGAGGTTGAAGTGAGTGGAGATCGTGCCACTGCATTCCAGCCTGGGCGACAGAGCAAGACTTCATCTCAGAAAAAAAATAAAAAGTAAAAATAAAATAAGATTTAAAAGGGTGTAATAATAACTTACACATATGAAACATAGCTTGAGAAACATAGTGAGACCCTGTCTCTACAAAAAAAAAAAAAAAATGGCCGGGCACAGTGGCTCATGCCTGTAATCCCAGCACTTTGGGAAGCCGAGGCAGGAGTTCAAGACCAGTCTGGGCAACATGGTGAAACCCCGTCTCTACTAAAAATACAAAAATTAGCCAGACATGGTAGTGAGCCGATATTGTGCCACTGCACTCCAGCCTGGGTGACAGAGCAAGACAGTCTCCAAAAAAATGTAATCAGAGTATATATGTCTATGTCTGATTTTTTTTCCCTCAGCAAAATGTTTCTGAGATTCATCCATGTAGTTGGATATTTCAGTAGTTCATTTCTTTCTTTCTTTTCTTTCTTGCTTTTTTTTTTTTGAGACTTTGTCTCACTCTGTCACCCCAGCTGGAGTGCAGTAACACAATCAATCTCAGCTCACTGCAGTCTCCACCTCCCAGGTTCAAGCGATTCTCCTGCCTCAGCCTCCTAAGTAGCTGGGTATACAGGCATGCACCACCACACTTGGCTAACTTTTGTATTTTTGGTAAAGATGGGGTTTTGCCATGTTGGCTAGGCTGGTCTCGAATCCCTGACCTGAAGTGATCCACCTGCCTCAGCCACCCAAAGTGCTGGGATTACAGGCGTGAGCTACTGTGCCCGTCCAATAGTATTTTATTTCTTTTCATTGCAGTTCAGTACTCCGTTGGAGGAACAGACCACAATGGGTTCATTCTACCACTGCTGGGCATGTGGGTGGTTTCCAGGTTACAGGAAATAATAGCACTGCTATGAGCAGTCTTGCATGTGTCTTCTGATGCACTCGTGCTCGCTTTGCAGTTGGAGTGGAAGTGCTGGGGCACAGGGTGGAGGAATGTTCAGTTCTAGTAGAGTCTACCAGTTCCCAAGAGTGGCTGAACCAACCTCACTCCCGCCAGGAGGCAGGAGCTTTCTCAACGCTCCACATTTTGCCATCTCTCCCTGTTACTGTCACTCTTTCTTTCCTGCTTCTGGCTTCAGGATTATTTTCTAAACTCCTCTAAGGAAAACTTCTTTGTGGGACGTTTAGGTTCTTGCCTGCAGTCATTTTAAATAGCTACAGTCTCAGCTGCCCAGAGAGTTTTTAAATAAAAACATGAGATCCTTGCTCTGGGCGCAGTGGCTCACACCTGTAATTCCAGCATTTTGAGAGGCTGAGGTGGGTGGATCACTTGAGGTCGGGAGTTCAAGACCAGCCATGGCCAACACGGTGAAACCCTGATTCTACTAAATATACAAAAATTAGCCAGGCTTGGTGGCACACACCTGTAATTTCAGCTACTCAGGAGTCTGAGGCACAAGAATCTCTTAAACCTGGGAAGGAGGGATTGCAGTGAGCTGAGACTGTGCAACTGCACTCCAGCCTGGGTGACACAGCAAGAAACTCAGTCTCAAAAAAGAAAAGTGTGACCCTCTCCCTTCCCTGCTTAGAGTTTTCCCAGGCTTCCCATCATTTCTCATGTTAAAACCCCAACCTGCACCGTGGCTCCTCCCTGCCCCTTTGTCACTGGCTCTAGTTCCACTGACCTTCCTTTGAGTCCTTCAACACAGACACACTAATCTCATTTTCTACTGTTTTGCACCTTTGCACTGACTATTTCCTCTGCTGAGAATGCCCTTCCTCAGGTCTTTGCATAGGACTCTTTTTTTATTTTTGAGATGGAGTTTCACTCTTGTTGCCCAGGCTGGAGTGCAATGGTGCAATCTTGACTCACTGCAACCTCCGCCTCCTGAGTTCAAGTGATTCTCCTGCCTCAGCCTCCCAAGTAGTTGGGATTACAGGTGCCCGCCACCATGCCAGGCTAATTTTGTATTTTTGGTAGAGATGGGGTTTCTCCATGTTGGTCAGGCTGGTATCAAACTCCCGACCTCAGGTGATCCACCCACCTCGGCCTCCCAGAGTGTTGGGATTACAGGGGTGAGCCATTTTTTTTTTTTTTGAGACAGGGTCTCACTTTGTCAGCTAGGCTGGAGAGTGGTGGCACAATCATTGCTTACTGCAGCCTCGACCTCCCAGGCTCAAGCCATCCTCCCACCTCAGCCTCCTGAGTAGCTGGGACCACAAGTGCACGCCACCACGCCAGGCTAATTAACAATTTTTTTTTTCTTAGACATCAAGTCTTGCTGTGTTGCCCAGGCTGGTCTCAAACTCCTGGGTTCAAGTGATCCTCCTGCCTTAACCTCCCAAGGTGTTGGGATTACAGGCATAAGCCACCATGCCCAGTGGGACTCCATGACATACATACTATCTTGGCTCAAATATCACCACTTAGTGATGTTTTACCTGACATAAAGAAATTTGGGGGCCTGGTGCAGTGGCTTATGCCTGTAATCCCAGCACTTTCGGAGACCGAGGCCAGTGGATCGCTTGAGCTCAGGAGTTTGAAACCAGCCTGGGCAACATGGTGAAACCCTGTCTTTACAAAAAAATACTAAAAAATTATCTGGATGTGGTGGCACGTGCCTGTAGTCCCAACTACTCAGGAAGCTGAGGTGGGAGGGTGGCCTGAGCCTGGCAGGTCAAGGGTGCCAGTTAAAAAAAAAAATTATCTTTTTTTTTTTTTTTGAGACAGGGTCTGTCTCTGTGGCCCAGGCTGGAGTGCAGTGGGGCAATCTTGGCTCACTGCAACCTCCACCTCTCAGGTTCAAGTGATTCTCTTGCCTCAGTCTCCCGAGTAGCTGGGATTATAGGCATGTGCCATCATGCTTGGATAATTTTTGTATGTTTAGTACAGGCGAGGTTTCACAGTGTTGGCCAGGTTAGTCTTGAACTCCTGACCTCAGGTGATCCACCAGCCTCGGCCTTCCAAAGTGCTGGGATTACAGGTGTGAGCCACTGCACCCAGCAAAAATTTGGAGAAATTTGGAATAAACAAAAAGATTATTTTTAAAGGTTACTGATGTCTTCAATGGAAAACTAAGCAATGTTTGGATAAGAGGCTTCCTGCTGTCTAACTCCAGCCTGTCATTGCCTCTGTGCTAGTTCACAGTGCTCTAAGTCATAGAGAACCTATGGCAATGCAATCCATACCTGTCTATGGACATGCAAATAAATTTCATCAGGGGAGGTTCCATTGGCCTCCCTTCTCCACTGTGGAAGAAGCCAGTTTGGTATCTATTTCCAAATTCATTTGAACGTTCCTGATCTAGAAATATATCTGTTCTTTCTTCTCCTTTGAACTGGTTGTAAACTCTGCCTGGTTCCCTCACTAATAATGAATTAATAAAATCTTTAATACGGATTCATCATTTTACTTATTTATTTATTGGAGACGGAGTCTCACTCTGTCACCCAGGCTGGAGTACAGGGGCAAGATCTTGGCTCACTGCAATCTCTGCCTACCAGTTTCAAGCAATTCTCCTGCTTTAGCCTCCTGGGTAGCTGAGATTACGGGTGCATGCCACCACACCTGGCTAATTTTTGTATTTTAGTAGAGATGGGGGTTCACCCTGTTGGCCAGGCTGGTCTCGAACTCCTGACCTCAGGTGATTTGCCTACCTTGGCCTCCCAAAGTGCTGTGATTAGAGGTGTGAGATCCATCATTTAAAGTCTTTTTGAGACAGGGTCTCAATCCAGTCACCTAGGCTGGAGTACGGTGTTGTGATCACTGCTCACTACAGCCTCAACTTCCTGGGCTCAGGTGATCCCCCCACCTCAGCCTCCTGAGTAGCTGGGACTACAGGCATGCACCACCATGCCCAGCTAATTTTTTATATTTTTAGTAGAGACAGGGTTTCACCATGTTGCCCAGGCTGATCTTGAACTCCTGGGCTCGAGCAATCTGCCCCTGCCTCAGCCTCCCAAAGTGTTGGGATTACAGGTGTGAGTCATTGTACCCGGCCTAAAATATATGTTACCTTTTTTGAGAATGATCTTTTCACACTGACCTCCCCATCAGAGGTCCTCTCAGGTCTCTGTATCTCACCACTCTGTTCCATTTTCTTCCAAGCCTGATTATCATCTAAGATTATTTTGTTCATCTATTTCTTTTTTTTTTTTTTTTTTTTTTTTTTGAGATGGAGTCTCTGTCTCCTGGGCTGGAGTGCAGTGGCACAATTTCGGCTCACTGCAGTCTCTGCCCCCCGGGTTCAGGTGATTCTCTTGCCTCAACCTCCTGAGTAGCTGGGATTACAGGCACCCGCCACTACACCCAGCTAATTTTTTGTATTTTTAGTAGAGATGGGTTTCACCATGTTGGCCAGGCTGGTCTTGAACTCTTGACCTCATGATCCACCCGCCTCTGCCTCCCAAAGTGCTGGGATTACAGGCATGAACCACCGCGCCCAGCTTGTTCATCTATTTCTTTACTTACGGTTGGTTTCTTGGTTTTTCGTCTCTTGGCCATTGCACATAGTAGGCACTCGAAAGAAATGAGTGAATGAAGGTAGATGAGGCAGCGGCTGGGCCGTGACTCTCCCCACACCTTTCCTTCCTCTCCCGCAGGGCCATCTGTCTTGCCTGCGTTCAGCCCACGGTGTTCCCATGGAGCCTCTCCTTCAGGTCAGACGGGGACAAGCCAAGCTCTGCACCGGAAGTTTCGACAGGTAAATCCATCATGCTTTTATGGTTGGCATCAGGCTTTGGGCATTTCCCCGGTGAGCAGCCTGAGAACCAACCTGCTGGGTGACACTGGGCAACTTCAGAAGCGAGAAAGCCTTCCAAAGCCTTCACCAAAGCGTGGATTTCAGAAAGCGGCATTTCTGCAGGTTGAGTGCTGGCGCGCGCGTGGCTGACTGGGGCCAGAGTGAGGGCTGGGCCTGGCCTCTGACTCAGCTCGGTGCACGTTTCAATCATAAAAACCAGCACAGGGCGCATGCGTCGTGTGCCAGGCCTGTCTTGGGGGATTTGTTTCTATGATTTAACTTATCCTGACAAGACTTTTAGATGACGAAGTGAGGTCCAGAGGAGTGAGTGACTTGTCTGAGTTCCCATAGCAATGAGTGGTGGAGCCAGGATTTCACCCTCTGCTCTTAGCCACCCTGCAGACAGATGACACCATGGGAGTAACACGTCTTTGTTGAACACTTATTCTGGGCTTGGCCCTGTGCTAAGGGTTTCACATGCATCATCTCATTTCATCTTTTTTTTTTTTTTTTTTTCCTGAGATGGAGTCTTGCTCTGTTACCCAGGCTGGAGTGCAGTGGTGCGATCTCAGCTCACTGCAACTTCCACCTCCTGGGTTCAAGTGATTCTCCTGCCTCAGCCTCCTGAGTAGCCAGCCACCGCGTCTGGCCCGTATGTTTTAAAGTGCACATGAGTATCCCATTTCCATGCCATGCAGATTCAGGGGACACCTCTCAGTTTCCCCTGGGAAACTGTGTCCACAATGAAGCCCTGAGGCCCGGAGGAGTCAGACAGATGTCTCAGACCCGCAGAAGAACACAACATTGGGTTCGTTATTGATTCAGCATTGTGTGTGTTCCAACATTTACCTGATTTCTCTAATACTCTGTCTGGCTCTGTGATGAGCTAGAAAATGATGGCGGGGAGTTTAGGCCACTGGTCCTACGGCTCTGTTTCTGGATAAGTCCTTTCATCTCTGGATGACAGTAACTGTTATTATTTTAAAAGCTGTCGGCCGGGCACAGTGGCTCACACCTGTAATCCCAGCACTTTGGGAGGCTGAGGTGGGTGAATTACGTGAGGTCAGGAGTTCAAGACCAGCCTGATCAACATGAAGAAACCCTGTTTCTACTAAAAATACAAAATTAGCTGGGTGTGGTGGTGCATGCTTCTAATCTCAGCTACTCAGAAGGCTGAGGCAGGAGAATCACTTGAACCTAGGAAGCGGAGGCTGCAGTGAGCCGAGATTACACCATTGCACTCCAGCCTGGGCAGCAAAAGTGAAACTCCATCTCAAAAAAAAAAAGGAGCTGTCATCTTTAGGCATGTGCTCTGTGATGAGCACCCTGTAAAGACTTTAATATGCATTAACTCATTAAAGTCTTCTCTATGAAGTCCCATCATTGCCATCACCACCATCGCCACCGTTACCATCACCATCATCATCACCAGCACCTCCCCGCCATCACTGTCACCACCACCATCATCACCATCACTAGCACCACCATCACCATCATCATCATCACAATATCGTCACCACCATCACCATCATCATCACCATCACTATTACCATCATTACCACGCTCACCATCACCATCATCATCACCACCATAACCGTCACCATTATCATCAACATTATTACCATCACGGTTATTACCATGATGATCACCATCACTAGCACCACCATAATCACTATCATCACATCATTATCACCACCATTATTACCATCACTGTTATTACCATCATCATCACCATCATCACTAGCACCACCATAATCACCATCATCACATCATTATCACCATCATCATGATCATCAGCACCATCACCACCACCATCACCATCACCACCACCTCCACCATCATCACCACCACCATCACCATAATCATCATACTATTGTTATCCTCATCACCATCATCACTAGCACCAACATCACCATCGTTACTACCACCATCATCACTGCCGCCATCGCCACCATAATCAGCATCATCATCACTTCCCTATTAACACCATCATCACGACCATCATCACCACCTCCATCACCACCACCATCACCACCGTCATCACCACCGTCACCACCACCGTCACCACCACCATCACCACCATCACCACAGTCATCACCACCGTCATCACCACCATCACCACCACCATCACCACCATCACCACCATCATCACCACCATCACCACCACAACCATCACCACCACCATCACCATCACCACCGACATCACCACCGACATCACCACCACCACAACCATCACCACCACCATCACCATCACCACCACCATCACCACCATCACCACCATCATCACCACCACCACCATCACCACAACCATCACCACCACCATCACCACCATCACCACCACCACCATCACCACCACCATCACCACCATCACCACCATCATCACCACCGTCATCACCATCGCCACCACCATCA
>CAUYLG010065940.1:0-64280 GCA_963573385.1 Cacajao melanocephalus | reverse complement strand
CAAAAAAATTAGCTGGGCATGGCAGTGCACACCTGTGGTCCTAGCTACTTGGAAGGCTGAGGCACGAGAATTGCTTGAACCCGGGAGGCAGAGGCTGCAACGAGCCAAGATTGCGCTGCTGCACTCCAGTCTGGGCGACAGAGTGAGACTCTGTCTAGGCAACACAAATGAACAATAAACACAAGAAAAAGTATTCATTAGTAATCAAAGAAAAGCAAATTAAAATCCCAACAAAACACCACTACACACCTCCCAGAAAGACTAAAAATAAAAACTAGCAATAGCAAATGTTAGCAAAGATTTGTAGCAAAAGAAACATCCATCCACTGTTGATAAGAATACAAATTCGGCTGGGCGCGGTGGCTCACGCCTTTAATCCTAGCACTTTAGGAGGCCAAGGCAGGTGGATCACGAGGTCAAGAGATCGAGACCATCCTGGCCAACATGGTGAAACCCCGTCTCTACTAAAAATACAAAAAAATTAGGCGTGGTGGCATGCGCCTGTGGTCCCAGCTACTTGGGAGGCTGAAGCAGAAGAATCGCTTGAACCCAGGAGGCGGAGGTTGCAGCGAGCCAAGATTGTGCCACTGCACTCCAGCCTGGTGACAGAGCAAGACTCCATCAAAAAAAAAGTACAAATTGGGGCCAGGTGTGGTGGCTCAAAACTGTAATCCCAGCACTTTGGGAGGCTGAGGCAGGTGGATCACCTGAGGTCAGGTGTTTAAGACCACCCTGGCCAACGTGGTGAAACTTCGTCTCTTTAAAAAAAAAAAAAAAAAAAAGGAAAATATTAAAAAAAAAAAGATTCTAAACCCATAAATAATAATAAAAAAAAAAAAGAATACAAATTGGTACAACTATTTTGGAAAAAAAAATTATTTATTATAGTTGAAAAGATATGCTTACTCTATGTTACTCTATGGCCCAGCAATTGTACTTGTATGCAATAGAAATCCACGTACAAGTGTACCAGAAAATATTTACAATATTGCTTTTCTTTTATGTATTATAGCTTTTAAAATTTTCAGTCACAACCTGACGGAAAAGTTCTAACTCTGTTTCAAATAACTTTTTCTTGAATCATTTGTAGGTTGCCAACTTGATTCCTCATCAACTCAGAATATTTTACTGCATATTTTCTGTAAACTAGAACCTTCTCCTATATATCAAAATCAAGAAATTAATGTTGACACATTCCTACTATTTACTCTTTAGACTACATTTAAGTTTCATAAAATGTCTTAATGTCCTGTATAGCAAATTCAGTTCAGCACTAGAGTTACTTGTCACATTTCTTTAGTCTCCTTCAGTAGGGAAGAGTTCTTCAGTCATGTCTTGCTTTTCATGATCTTGACACTTTTTTAAGATTACAAGCCAGGTATCTTTGCAGTGTGCTTCAATTTGAGTTGGAAAATTTACTTCCAAGCCCACTCATGGTTATTTGCAGAAGGCTTTTAGTTCCTTGCCATGTTGGCCTTTCCACAGTGTGACTTACAACAGCTTTTTGCCCAGAGTGAATGACCAAGACCATCACTTTTGCTGTATTCTACTGAGACTGGCCAACCATGGCATAATGTATGATTGCACAAGGGTGTTCCAGGAGACAGAGATCATCACAGTCCATTTTGGAGGCTAGCTATCAGAGTATCTTTGGCAGGAATAAAATAGAAGTGATACTTGTACTTCTCATTGTATCCTATTGTGTAACATATTTCAATTTGTCTTATTACTGATGATGTTCACTTTGATCCCTTGATTAAGGAGTGTCTACCAGACTTTGCCACTGTAAAGTTTTTTTTGTGTGTCACAGAGTCTTTCTCTGTCACCCAGGCTGGAGTGCAATGGCATGATCTCAGCTCACTGCAGCCTCTGCCTCCTGGGCTCAAGAGATCTCCTGCCTCAGCCTACTGAGTAGCTGGGATTACAGGTGCACACCAGCACACTCAGCTAATTTTTATGTGTTTAGTAGAGATGGGGTTTCATGTTGGCCAGGCTGGTCTCAAACTCCTGACCTCAAGTGATCTGGCTGACTTGGCTTCCCAAAGTGCTGGGATTATAGGCAGAAGCCACTGCATTTGGCCTGTGAAGTTATTTTTCATCCTTCTGTAATTGTGGCAGTTTTAAAATATGTCCACAAATTTTGTGGAATTGTAACTCCCCTCTCCTTGGGTGTGGTTTGGACTTAATGACTTGCTTCCAACTAACAGAATGAACCATGGTGATGGAGTGTGACTTTGAAGACGAGGTCAGGTAGCTGCCATGCCATGAAAACAGCAGCCTCCACAATGGCCCATGTGGCAAGGAACCTTACCCTCCTGTCAGTAGCCATGTGAGTGAACCATTCTTAGAAGCAGATTCCCAGTTCTGGTCAAGCCTTCAGATAACTGCTGCTCCCGCCAACATCCTGATCACATGGGAGAGGGCAAGTCAGAACCACTCACTAAGTCACTCCTCAATTCCTGACCCAGGGAAACTGTGAATTAATGTTATAAGCCACTAAATTCTAGGAGTAATCTGTTACACCGCAATTGATAACTAACACGGTAATTATTTTGTGGGCTAATACTTGAAAGTCCATTAATATCCTACTCCTCATTAAATATTTAGTTCATTTATTTATCAGTATGGATTAATGTTTTCCCAATTTATTCAATAGGTTATAATCCAACACCATCATTTACTCTGATGCTCAAACTGTCACAGATTTGGTCAGTAGAAGCCCCTTCAAGCTGGATTCTGTGTTCTTTTGACATGGCTCCTCTATTATCTAAGTACTTCCTTGCTTTCTGGTACAACAACAAAAAAATCCAGGCTCAGCATATATTTTCCCTGCCCCAGCCTGAAACCAGACATTTCTCCAAGGTGCTCTGATAATGTTTAAAGCCAAGATAGGGGCACACATGTGCTTGCTTTTACTGGGATGTTGCTGCTCCTAGTTACAGTGGATAGAGACAGGGAACACACACACCTACTCATCTGTCAAATATACACAATTACATTATATTTAATACTTTGAAAACCATTTCGCACTGATAATTTTAATTCTAACCCAATTTCACAGATTTTATTTTTCTCCACTTGATCTTAGCCAAAAGGCCAAGAAACAATTACTTATTTTTCTCTCTTTTTTTTTTTTTTGAGATGAGTTTCATTCCTATTGCCCAGGCTGGAGTGTGACGACACGATCTCAGCTCACTGCAACCTCTGCCTCAGCCTCCCAAATAGCTGGGATCATAGGCGCCTGCCACCACACCCGGCTAATTTTTGTATTTTCAGTAGAGGCGGGGTTTCACCATGTTGGCCAGGCTGGTCTTGAACACCTGACCTCAGGTGACCCGCCTGCCTTGGCCTCCCGAAGTGCTGGGGATTACAGGCATGAGCCACCGCGCCTGGCTATTTTTCTCTTCTATACTTCCTTATTCAGGAAGACATCTAGTTCCCACTATCCTTAAAAGATTACTTATTTGGTCAATTCCCCTTATGAATCAATTGCCCATTGGTGCCACGGCTGCCTCCTCCTCCATATCCTTTTCACTTCACTGGGGATCTGCACTGCACTGGACTTCCCCACTACTGGATGTCTGTCCTCTGCAACCTGCTGACATCGAAAGCCAGTTCACGCTCCTCTGTAGGTGCTCTCCTGACCTCACATTCAGCTCTAATATTTCAAAGTCAGGTTGACCCTCTGCATAGACACCTAGTGTGCTCTATTCTACCTAATACCTTTGGATTGCATTGTTCAGAAGGGAAGAGGAAGAACTATAAAAATGTTCATAGCATGATGTTTTTCATTTTGAGCATCTCACTATGTTGCCCAGACTGGAGTGCAATGGTATGATCATGGCTCAATGCAACCTCAATCTCTTGAGCTCAAGCCATCCTTCTACCTCAACCTCTCAAGTAGCTGGGACCACAGGGTGCCCCCACCACGCATGGCTAATATTTTTAGTTTTTGGAGAGATGGGGTCTCACTATGTTGCCCAGGCTAGTCTCAAACTCCTGGCCTCAAGCAATCTTCCCACCTCAGCATCCCAAAGTGTTGGGATTGTAGGCAGGAGCCACTGTGCTCAGCAGCACTATTTGCGGTATCCTCAAATTTGGAAGTAACACGGAAGTACAACAGAAATTTGTGGTACAGAATATAGTGGAATACTTTACAGTAATAAAAAAGGATAAATTACAGCTTCATTTAACACAAGATATAAGAAGATAGACTCAAAAGAATCCAAACTGTACAAATCTATACAAAGTGTAAAGAGATGGCCAGGTGCAGTGGCTCATGCCTCTAATCCCAACACTTTGGGAAGCTAGGTGGGTGAATCACTTGAAGCCAGGAGTTTGAGACCAGCCTGGACAACATGGCAAAACTCTGTCTCTACTAAAAATACAAAAAAGTAGCTGGGTGTCGGGGCACATGCCTATAGTCCCAGCTGCTTGGAAGACTGAGGCACAAGAATCACTTGAACCCAGGAGGCAGAGGTTGCAGTGAGCCAATATCACACCACAGCACACCAGACTGGACAGCAAAGCAAGAATCTGTCTAAAAAAAAAAAAAAAGACAGACAAAATTAAACTCTAGTGTTGTTAGACAGTAAAAATATAAAGAGAGGCCAGGCGTAGTGGTTCACTGTAATCCCAGCACTTCTTTAAAGTTTTTAAGAAATCTTTACTCTTTCACTACATAGCTATATGATCTTTAGCAAGCTGATTTTGTTTTAAATTACAATAGAGACAAGGTCTCACTATGTTGCCTAATCAGGTATCAATCTCCTGGGCTGAAGCAATCCTCCCTCCTTGTCCTCTCTCCTTTTTTTTTGAGACAGAGTCCTACTCTGTTGTCCAGTCTGGAGTGCAGTGGCACAATCTCGGCTCACTGCAACCTCCGCCTCCCAGGTTCAAACGATTCTCGTGCCTCAGCCTCCCAAGTAGCTGGGATTAAAGGGGCATGCCACCCTGCCCAGCTAATTTTTGTGTTTTTAGGAGAGACAGGGTTTTGTCACATTAACCAGGCTGGTCTTGAACTCCCGACCTCAGGTAATCCTCAACCTTGGCCCACCTTGGGCTCACAAAGTGCTAGGATTACAGGCGTGAGCCACCATGCTTTGGCTGAGCAAGCTGATTTTTAAACTCAGTTTCCTCTTATGAAAAATGTGGTAATACTGGCCAGGTGCAGAGGCTCACGCCTGTAATTCCAGAAGTTTGAGAGGCCAAGGCAGGAGGACTGCTTGAGGCCAGGAGTTTGAGACTACCCTGGCCAACATGGCAAGATTTGGTCTCTATTTTTTTTAAAAAAAAGAGAGGCCAGACATGGTGGCTCACACCTGTAATCCCAGTACTTTGGGAGGCTGAGGCGGGTGGATCACGAGGTCAAGAGATCGAGACCATCCTGGCCAACATGGTGAAACTCCACCTCTACTGAAATACCAAAATCAGCTGGGCATGGTGGTGCACACCTGTAGTCCCAGCTATTTGGGAGGCTGAGGCAGGAGAATTGCTCGAACCCAGGAGGCAGAGGTTGCAGTGAGCCGAGATCGCGCCACTGCACTCCAGCCTGGGCAACAGAGCAAGACTCTGTCCCTATTAAAAAAAAAAAAAAAAAAGAGCCAGGCACGGTGGTTCACACCTGTAATCCCAGCACTTTGGGAGGCCGAGGCAGGTGGATCACAGGTCAGGAGTTCAAGACCAGCCTGGCCAACATGGTGAAACCCTGTTCCAAAAAAAAAGAGTGTTAATACCTACTTTACTAGGTTATTGAGAGAATTAGCTAAGACCATAACCATGGCTTATACAAGCTGTGTGCCAAAAATTTAAGCAATACTTATATGTGGTCACACCCAAGCATTATAACAACCCAATGAATTGAGAGCAGTATCTACTCTATAGATAGCAATATCTCCGTTCTATAGATTGGAAAGTACATAAAGCAAGCAGTAAGGCATCTGACATAAAGTAACACAAAAATAAATGAGAGCTATTATTACTAGTCCACATATTAGAGCAATCAGAACAATGTGGACTAATGATACACAGAAATTAACATTTTCTCAAAACATGGTTGTTTTAAAAATAAAAGGTATAGATTAAAACATGGTTGCACGATGAGATGCTGAATTCTTTTTTTTTTTTTCACACTCTTGTTGCCCAGGCTGGAATGCAATGGTGCGATCTCAGCTCACTGCAACCTCTGCCTCCAGGGTTCAAGCGATTCTACTACCTCCTGCCTCAGCCTCCCGAGTAGCTAGGATTACAGGCATGCACCACCATGCTGGGCTAATTTTATATTTTTAGTAGAGACAGGGTTTCTCCATGTTGGTCCGGCTGCTCTCAAACTCCTGACCTCAAGTGATCCACCCACCTCGGTCTCCGAAAGTGCAGGGATTACTGGTGTGAGCCACCGCACCTGGCATCTGAATTCTTATTACTAACCAACAGCAGTCATCTTTTACTCTGCTAAAAACATAACTGATCTCAGTAAATGTTTGCAAAATGAATGACTGTTGAAATGGGCAAGGGTTTAAGAGAACAAATTATTTACTATAGCCTTTTCATTAACAAATTTCTGCCTTACAGGCCAGATTGTGTAATCTTGACAATAATTATTTTAAGCATTTATCCAAAATTTAAGCGAATCTTAATCTGAAGAGTTAATGCTTTAGGTTTGGACTAAGACGAGACTACTTACGTAAAGTATTAAAAGATAATAAAAGTCAACTTTTTGCCAAATGGCAATTCTTTTTTTTTTTTCTTTTTTTGAGTCTGAGCCTCACCTTGTTGTCCAGGCTGGAGTGCAATGGCACAATCTCAGCTCACTGCAACCTCCGCCTCCCAGGTTCAAGAGATTCTCCTGCCTCAGCCCTTCCGAGTAGCTGGGATTACAGGCGTCCACCACCATGCCCAGCTAATTTTTTGTATCTTCAGTAGAGATGGGGTTTCATCATGTCAGCCAGGCTGGTCTCGAACTCCTGACCTTGTGATCCGCCCACCTAGGCCTCCCAAAGTGCTGGGATTACAGGCATGAGCCACCGCCCCCGGCCCCAATGGTAATTCTTAAATTTCAACAAATGACTGTCTAAACCATGAATATAACTTCAGGGCTGGCCAGGTACAATGGCTCACACCTGTAATCACAACACTTTGGGAGGCCCAGGCGGGCAGATGACCTGAGGTCTGGAGTTCGAGACCAGCCTGACCAACATGGAGACACCCATCTCTACTGAAAATACAAAATTAGCCGGGCATGGTGGTGCATACCTGTAATCCCAGCTACTCAGGAGGCTGAGAGGCAGGAGAATCGCTTGAACCCGGGAGGTGGAGGTTGTGGTAAACCGAGATAGCGCCACTGCACTCCAGCCTGGGCAACAAGAGCAAAACTATGTCTCAAAAAAAAAACAAAAAACCAAACTAACTTCAGGGCTTATCTGAATTTGTAATATAGTAAGGGCATCAATAATAAAACACTATATGAACTTAATATTAGCTTTTCAGGAAGAAAAACAAACACATTTAATATATACACAACTGCAATACCCACTGCAGAAATCTGAGGCAGGAGAATCTCTTGAACCCAGAAAGCAGAGGTTGCAGTGAGCCGAGACCACACCACCGCACTCCAGCCTGGGCCACAAGAGCAAAACTTCCGACTCAAAAAAAAAAAAAAAAAAAAAAGACAATTCAAACAACACACATATATGGGCAATCAGTAATGCTGAAATGAATTTATAAATAGTTGACAACTGGTCAGCAGACACTGGGCAATAAGTGATTGCATCGCACTGCTTCTTTTTTTTTTTTTGTTTTTTGAGAGGGAGTCTCACTGTGTCGCCCAGGCTGGAGTGCAGTAGCATGATCTCGGCTCACTGCAACCTCCGCCTCCCAGGTTCAAGCAATTCTTCTGCCTCAGCCTCCCCAGATGCTGAGATTCCAGGCGCCAGCCACCATGCCTGGCTAATTTTTGTATTTTAGTAGGTACGTGGTTTCACTCTCTTGGCTAGGCTGGTCTCAAACTCGTGACCTCAAGTAATCCGCCCGCCTCGACCTCTCAAAGTGCTGGCATTACAGGTGTGAGCCACCATGTCTTCTGGCAATGAAAGAAGCGGGCCTTCATAAAGTCACATAGCCAGGAAGGGTGGACTAGACATAGCACTCAGTTATCATCTTTCTTTCCGTCCATTTCAAAGCCTTTCACAATTTTTCCTAAAAATGAAAATATGTGAAGGTGTTGGGGGTAGGGGCCATAGTCTTCTTTTCCAAATTCATAAGTTGTTTTTTCCATATCGAGAAACTGATAGCTTGGGACCTAGTCATTAAAATATCCACCAGACACTGTGAAATTTGTTTTTTGTTGTTAGAAATACAACATTCACAAATATCATGTAAAGCCCAGGTATAAGGCTGGGTGCAGTGGTTCATGCCTATATTCCTAGCACTTTGGGAGGTCAAGGCAGGATCACCTGAGCTCAGGAGTTTGAGACCAGCCCGGACAATAGGATAAGACCTTGTCTCTAAAAAAAAAAAAAAGGCTGGGCGTGGTGGCTCACGCCTGTAATCCCAGCACTTTGGGAGGCCGAAGTGGGTGGATCACCTGAGGTCAGGAGCTGTAGACCAGCCTGGCCAACATGGTGATACCCCATCTCTAAAAAAAAAACAACAAATAAATAAAATAAAAAAGAGAGAGAAAGAGAGAAAACAAAGCCCAGGTATGATTAACATATTTTATATGTATGTTTTAAACACAACTCACAAATCATCCCTAAAAATACTAATCTTCCATATAGATTGCTGAGTCAGACAAACATAATCTCAAAACAAACAAGATTACCATTTCTTTCTACCCAAATCTGTTCAAACAATATTTCATTTCTATTTGCTAAGGTAAGGCTCAAGGAAGTATTTTAATGGTTCAGGCTTTTATATGAAATGAGCTTGATACCAAAAATACTAGGACACATTTGCCATATTGGCAAAGTTTTCTTTAATGCCTGTTGTTGACAAAAGCAGGGAACAGGCACTGTGTATATGGACACTGCTGTTAAGAATGTTAAATGGCACAATGTTTTCAAAGGGCAACTTGTTAATATGCAACAAAAACATTTAAAATGTGCATACTGGCCAGGTGCGATGACTCAGACCTGTAATCTCAGCATTTTGGGAGGCCAAGGCAGGTGGACCACTTGCGGTCAGGAGTTCAAGACCAGCCTGGCCAACATAGGAAAACCCTGTCTCTACTAAAAATACAAAAATTAGCTGGGTGTGGTGGTGCATCAATTCTCCCAGCTACTCAGGAAGCTGAGGCAGGAGAATTGCTTGAACCCAGGAGGCGGAGGTTGCAGTGAGTGGAAACTGTGCCACTGCACTCTAGCCTGGGCAACACAGTGAGACTCTGTCTCAAAAAAAAAAAACCAAAAAAAAAAAAACCCAGTGCCTACCAAAAAAAGAACATAAAAGATGACCATTTATCTAGAAAATATCTAAGATATCTTAAAAAAAAAAGAGATCTACTAGGCCAGGAATATGGCTCATGCCTATAATCCCAGCGCTTTGAGAAACTGAGGTAGGAGGATCATTTGAGTCCAGGAGTTTAAGACCAGCCAGGGCAACACAGTGACACCCTGCCCGTACAAAAAATAAAATTGTGGCCAGAAATGGTATCTCACGCCTTTAATATCCCAACACTTTGGGAGGCCAAGGTGGATGAGCTGATGTCAGGAGTTCGAGACCAGCCTGGCCAACATGGCAAAATCTCAACACTGCAGCCTGTAATCCCAGCAACTTGGGAGGCTGAGGCACGAAAATCACTTGAGCCTGGGAGGCAGAGGCTGCAAGGAACCGAGATTGCGCCACTGCACTCCACCCTGGGCCGCAGAGCAAGACTATGTCTCAAAAAAATATAAATAAATAAAGTAAAATTGCTGAGCGTAGTCGCTTACAGCTATAGTCCCAGTTTCTCGGGAGGTTGTGGTAGAAGAATCATTTGAGAATCTAGAGCAAAATCAGAGGGCTAATTCAGGGTTTCAAGACTTATTATAAAGCTACAATAATCATGACATCACCACACGCTTTATAAATACTGTACATTAGGCTACCCTAAATTTTTTTGAGATGGAGTTTCACTCTTGTTGCCCAGGTTGAAGTGCAATGGTGCGATCTTGGCTCACCATAACCTCTGCCTCCCAGGTTCAAGTGATTCTCCTGCCTCAGCCTCCCAAGTATCTGGGATTACAGGCATGCACCACCAAGCCTGGCTAATTTTTTGTATTTTTAGTAGAGATGGGGTTTCTCCATGTTGGTCAGGCTGGTCTCGGACTTCTGACCTCAGGTGATCTGCATGCCTAGGCCTCCCAAAGGGCTAGGATTACAGGCATGAGCCACCATGCCTGGCCAGGTTACCCTAAATGTATAAATTTTCTTTCCTTCAATAATAAATAAATCTTAGCTTCCTATAACTTTTTTACTTTATAACTTTTTTTTGAGACAGAGTATTGCTCTGCCAGTCACCCAGGCTGGAGTACAATGGCACGATCTTGGCTCACTGCAACCTCTGTCTCCCAGGTTCAAGCAATTCTCCTGCCTCAGCCTCCCAAGTACCTGGGGTTACAGGTGCCCACCACCACACCTGGCTAATTTTTTGTAGAGATGGGGTTTCACCATGTTGGTCAGGCTGGTCTCGAACTCTGCACCTCAGGTCATCCACCCACCTCGGCCACCCAAAGTGCTGGGATTACAAGCGTGAGCCACCTTGCCTGGCCTACTTTATAACTTAGAAATGTTTAAAACTTGTTTACTCTTTTGTAATAACAATTAATGCACAAACACATTAATAGCTATACAAAAATATTTTCTTTCTTTATATCCTTATTCTATCAGCTGTTTTCCATTAATTTTTTTTTCTTTTTAAACTTTTTTGTTAAAAACTAAGACACACACATATTAGCCTAGGTCTACACAGGGTCAGGATCATCAAGATTTTACTAGGCAATAGAAATTTTTTAGCTCCAGTTCCATTATAATCTTATGGAACAACCATATAATTAATACATGGAATCTGTTGTGCAGTACACGACAATATATAGAAAGAGAGATCCAGTGATGGCCTGCATGGTTTGGTCTTATTCAACAGTTTTTTTTTGAGACAGAGTCTCGTTCTGTTACCAGGCTGGAGTGCAGTGGCACAATCTTAGCTCACTGCAACCTCTGCCTCCTGGGTTCAAGCGATCCTCCTGCCTCAGCCTCCCAAGTAGCTGGGACCACAGGAGCACACCACCATGCCAAGCTAATTTTTGTATTTTTAGTAGAGACAGGGTTTCACTATGTTGGCCAGGATGGTCTCAATCTCTTGACCTTGTGATCCACCCACCTTAGCCTCCCAAAGTGCTGGGATTACAAGCGTGAGCCACCACACTCGGCCTTGTTCAACATTTTTATAAATGCCTTGTACAAGGACACAAATGTACATATTTATCAAACCTGCAGTGACACAAAGCTGACAGGGATACTTATTAACGATGGATGATGGAATCAGGATCCAAAAGGTCTTGACAGGCTGCAACTCTGTGCCGAATCTAACAAGATGAAATTTAACAATGACAAAGGTAAGTCTGACACTTAAGTCCGGAAAATCAATACAAGGCCCTGACTTGATGACAATTCAGGTAGAAAACAGGGTTTTTTTAACTGACTGAAATCATAGCAAGGGTCAAGAACAAGGAAGTCAGAAAGAACAGGGGTTAACTGTACAAATATTATTTCTTTTCGGCTCAACATAAACTTTAAGATAGACTTGCAAAACACAACAGGTCACTTCAGGAGGTAAGTATATATTACTGGAAGTCTTCAAGCCAAGTTTGATGACAACTCTGGATGTTGAAGAGGGAGTACTGCAATCTCATATAAGGTTTAATGGAAGAAATGACCCCAAATAATGCCTAGATTCCATAATTTATTTACATATTGGTAGATGTAATTACAGTTTATGAGGTAAAAATAATTTCATTCCAATTGATTTAGTAGACTCACTAGTTAAGTCTCTGAAAGATTTACTGAATGAGGAGTTCATATTTAGGCTTTTTTCCTCCTTTTCTTCTATTAGCTCAAAGACTTTTTTTTTTTTTTTTTTTAAGAATGATGATAGTACTTTCTCACTTCTCATTACTAACTTAAAAACTATTTTTAAAATTTATTTATTGAGATGGAGTCTTAATCTGTTGCCCAGGCTGGAATGCAGTGGTGCGATCTCGGCTCACCGAAACCTCTGCCTCTGGGGTTCAAGTGATTCTCCAGCCTCAGCTTCCTGAGTAGCTGGAATTACAGGCACGTACCATCATACCCAGCTAATTTTTTATTTTTAGTGGAGACAGGGTTTCGCCATGTTGGCCAGGCTGGTCTCCAACTCCTGACTTCAAGTGATCCACCTGCCTTGGCCTCCCAAAGTGCTAGGATTACAGGCATTAGCCACTACACCCAGCCTTAAAAACTATTTTTAATTTGTTATTATGGAAGTCATATATGCTCCTTGTAAATAAAATTAAACCTTTTTGATGGATATAAAATGAAAAGTAAAGCCTCCTCTCTTGCTTTCCCCCCAAATACATCCCCCAAACTTTTTTGGACTTCACAAGCTTCTAAAGGCCCTCCTTTGCTGAATCCCTTGTAGACTTACAGTCTCTATACCACAAGAGTTTTTATATAATATGCCACATTTGCCTACTAACAAGAACAGAAGCTCTGTAAAGGTAAGAGTTGTCTTTTGCAAATCATATAACTCATGTACCAAATACCAAATACACACTGTAAAAACAAAACATTTAACTCTTTGATACTTCTGAAACAAGAAATAACCGTATTATTCAGATGTTAAGTCTTATTTTCATTTTATATTTACGGTGGACATTGGTTTCACCAATCCTGCATTTATCTCCTCTGACCTATCCACCCTGGTCACCATTGGCTATGGTCATCCATTCAATTGTACTGAAAGGTGAATAAGATCTCTAAATCAATCAGAGCTTCACAATCCCACAGGCATGGTTTAGGGTTGGTCACGTAATCCAATCCAGACCAAAGAAGAGCAATCAACTTGAAGCTGAGAGAATATAAAGGACCCTGGATACTTGCAGCCATCTTGGGACCGAAGAAGAGAGTCTATCCAAGTATGCAGCCAACAACCAAAAAGCAGGCATGAGAGACTGGGAGAAATGGGACCCTAGTGACATCATTTAGCACTCTCCTTAAGTATTATCATCCCATTTTTGATCTCAGAACTATCTGACTTAATGGTGGGCCACAGTGGCTCATGCCTGTAATCTCAACACTTTGGGAAGCTGAGGTCAGCAGATCACTTGAGGTCAGGAATTGGAGACCAGCCTGACCAACATGGTGAAACCCCATCTCTACTAAAAATACAAAAATTAGCAGGGCATGGTGGCAGGTGCCTGTAGTCCCAGCTACTCTCGAGGCTAAGGCAGGAGAATCGTTTGAATCAGGGAGGCAGAGGTTACAATAAGTCAAGATTGCACCACTGCTTTCCAGCCTGGCCAACAGAGTAAGACTCCTTCTAAAAAAAAAAGAAAAAAAAGAAAAAGAAAAAAAAGAAAAAAAAATAACTGTCTGACTTCAAAGCCTTCTTCCTTCACCAAGCTTACTACTCTAACTCCCTAAGTCTGTCTGTACATTTGAGGAACTCTTCTTATCAGGCCTGAAAGAGTAGACGGAAAGGAGAAGAGAAACGAAGGGATTATTTGAATTAAAGATATGTAAAAAGATAGACAAACACACACACACACATATATATATATACTAGCAGACTTTGAGCTACATATAGACATGCAAATAGTGATGTCATGAAATATTTTATGAAAAAGAGGCAGATGTTTGGATGTGCAAATGCTGTTGGAAAGAAAGCTTTACCAGAAACGGGCATCTGGGGTGACCCTTCATTATTTGTCAACTGTAAATCTCTTCTGCCCTCTTTCTTGTTCATTAGGTGTAATAGCCACCTTTCAGTTCTTTAAAAAGTAAGTTTCAGCCTCAAAGCAATTATGCCACTATGCGGATGCTCATTCTCCAAATCATCTCATGACTGTTCCTTTCTCACTCTTTCAATCTCTGTTTAAATTCCACTTCTTCAGAGATGGCTTTGCAGTCTAATCAATCCCTAAAGTGGGCCTTTCCCCCCCCCCTTTCATCACAACAGCTTCTTTCAAAGCTGTTATCACCAGCTGTATTTACTTAATTTGTAGTTTATCGACTGTTTCCATCACTAGAATGTAAGTTCCCTGAAAGCAAGGATTTTGTCTTGAACACCACTTTTTCTTTATACCCAATGTCTGGCACAGAACAGTAGGAAGTAAATAAATATTTATTGAAAGAGAGAATGAGTGGCAAAATGTAATAAGATAGCTTGGGAGAGCAGTCGGTATTGTAGGGAGGGTGTTCCTAGGGAAGCCGCAGGAAAGGAAGTAGGAAAAGTCAGCTGGGCTGGACACTGAATAGGAAGCTGAAGGTTTACGTGGGCTGGAATAAAGGTGTCGGACAGGGGCTTCAGGGTTCCCCTGTACACGCGTGAGGTTGGCGGAGGGGCATAAACCACTGAGTGACCAACTGTGCGCGTTCCCTTCAGGGAAACCGAATGGGACAGTTGTCTTCAAACCCCGCTAAGTCCCGTGCCGCGGGGTTGACGCGGCTGTCTTCCGCGAAATTGCTAACCTACGGTCACCAGACTTATCGCCCGGGCCCGAGTCCCTCGGGACTCGGCAGCGTACTTGAGAAACTGACATCATCCGCCGGTCCCACTAGAGGTACGAAATCAGCCCGTTGACGCGCGTTTCCCCGTTCCCAGCCCGCCCGTGGGCCCGAACCGGATCCTTACTTACGCTTGTCTCCGGGCTATGAGCCGATGCATGGGAGTCGCCATTTTAGCGTGGTCAGAGACCGCCGCGCAGGGTTTCGGGAACTCCTCGGAAGGGCGGGGCTTCCGACCCGGAGGCCATAGACGTGGGCGGAGCCAGACAGGCTTCTAGGGGTTCTGGGCAGCCTCCGCGGCAGGATCTTAGTGCAGGCTGGTGGGTCGGAAGGTGGGAAGGGGAGGAGCTGGTGGGTCGGAAGGATCAGGCGGGGAGGGCCTGGTGGGTCGGCAGGATCGGGCGGGGAGGGCCTGGTGGGGCGGAGGGATCGGGAGGGGAGGGCCTGGTGGGTCGGCAGGGAGGGGCCGGTGGAGACCAGTGTGGGTCTCGGATTGTCGGGCCGAACAGGGTTTCGAAGGATGATTACAAGAACGTTATCTGTGGAAAATGAGGACAACATTCTCCAACGAGGGATACACATACAAAGACGAAGAATGAAACTGCGGTGTTCAGAAAACTTAGAGGTAGTCTGGGGAATAGAAAAGAATTAGTTGACCAGGATTGAGACCAAAGAATGACTTTAGCAAGCCATAGAGTGCAAACATACGTTAACTCTTTTTTATGTATTTCACAGGGTTGTTATAAATACTAAATTGGACTGTATAACTAAAGCTGCTTTGTCAAGTAGAAAAGGACTATACAAGTATTTTAGAATATTTTAGCTGCACCTACGTCTAATGTCAGCTCATGGAGCTATTATTCTATTAAACTCACATTCTCTGAAATATATATATAACTTTTTGAAGTGTGTGTCTGTGTTTCTGGTTCATCCATATTTTTTCTTCTTTTTTTCAAGACGGAGTTTCGCTCTTGTTGCCCAGGCTGAAGTGCAGTGGAGCGATCTCGGCTCATTGCAACCTCCGTCTCCTGGGTTCAGGCGATTCTCCTGCCTCAGCTTCCCAAGTAGCTGGGACTACAGACGCCCGCCACCACACCCAGCTAATTTTTGTATTTTTTATAGAGATGGAGTTTCACCATGTTGGCCAGGATAATCTCAATCTCTTGACTCTGTGATCTGCCCGCCTCGGCCTCCCAAATTGCTGAGATTAGACGTGCACCACTGCCCCCGGCACATATTTTTTCAGTCAATAATTAACACTTAAACTGGGCACGGTGGCTCTCGCCGGTAATCCTGGCACTTTGGGAGGCCGAGGCGGGTGGATCGCCTGAGGTCAGGAGTTCTAGACCAGCCTGACCAACATGGAGAAACCCCGTCTCTACTAAAAATACAAAATTAGCTGGGTGTGGTGGAGCATTCTTGTAATCCCAGCTACTCGGGAGGCTGAGGCAGGAGAATCGCTTGAACCCGGGAGGCGGAGGTTGTGGTGAGCCGAGATTGTGCCATTGCATTCCAACTTGGGCAACGAGTGAAACTCCATCTCAAAAACAAAACGAAACAAAACAATGTTTCAGGAGCTGAGGATGGAGCTTTTGAACAAATAAAATCCGTGTATACATGGAACTTTCAACAGACAATGCATGAAGACTATTCCAACGGGCATAAGTAATGAAAAATATTTCAGGGAAAGGGATTAAAGAGTGATTAGGAGTTAGGGAAGGTGATGATATGACCTTTGAGCACAATTTGTTCTTCAAAAAAGTGGGCTCTTACATGTTGTGTTCTCCAGCTTACTTTTTTCATTCCTCAATGTATTTATGACAATCTTTTCCCATGTCCACACATACAGATCTAATTCATTCTTTTTATCTATTATGTTATGGATTACATGGATATTCCCCAATGTATCCAGCCAGCACCCTATTGCTGAATAATTAGATCATTTACCACCACAACAGGAAGAGTAGATTTTTAAACAACCCCCTAGTGTTGCCGTAAGATGATGTCCTAGTAGAATTGCTGGGTCAAAGGATATGCACACTTTTTTTTTTTTTTTTTTTTTTTTTGAGGCAGAGTCTCTATTGCCCAGGCTGGAGTGCAGTAGTGGCTTACTGCAATCTCGGCCTTCTGGGTTCAGGTGATTCTCTTGCCTCAGCCTCCTGAATAGCTGGAATTACAGACACTCACCACCACACCCAGCTAATTTTTTGTATTTTTAGTAAAGATGGGGTTTCTCCATGTTGGCCAGGATGGTCTCCAACTTCTGACCTCAAGTGATTCACCCGCCTCAGCCTCCCAAAGTGCTGGGATTACAGGTGTGAACCACTGCACCCAACCGACATACACAGTTTTTATTTTTTTAGATATTCCTGTTGCTGCTTAAATAGATTGTACCTAACCTGCCTTGTCACCAGAATGGTCAAACTTTTAGACTATTGCCTGTCTACTAAGCCAATATGATATATTACTGATGAGGTCAAATACCTTTCGTATGATTATTGTTTTTATCTTTTTCTTTTCTTTTCTTTTTTTGAGACAGAGTCTCAATCTGTCGCCCAGGCTGCAGTGCAGTGGTAAGATCTTGGTTCATTGCAATGTCTGCCTTCCCGGGTTCAAGCGATTCTCCTGCCTCAGCCTCCTGAGTAGCTGAGATTATAGGCAGCCGTCACCATGCCTGGCTAATTTTTGTATTTTTAGTAGAGACAGGGTTTCACCATGTTGGCCAGTCTGGTCTCAGACTCCTGACCTCAAGTGAGCCACCCTCCTTGGCCTCCCAAAGTGCTGGGATTATACGCATGAGCAACCTAGCCCAGACACTGATCCTTGTTAAAGCAAATTTGGTCTGAGGGTGCCTCCGTTGAGTCCCTACATAAGGAACTAAAACCTAGCTTGATATGTAAACAAATGGCAAGCCTAAATTAGGGGTATGCTTTTATGGCAGGTAGCTGAGTTTCTCAGCCAATTGCAAGCAGCCAACTGCTCAGACCATGCGCAAATAAGCCAAATGCACAGCTGTAACCAATCAGTTTTCGTATCTCGCTTTCCTTTTCTGACTATACAAACTGCCTACCTATATTTTAACGTATTCTCTGAACCTCTACTGGTTCTGAGGGTGTCCCACATTGTGAATTGTTCTTTGCTCAATTAAACTGTTAAATTTGTTTAAAATTTTTCTATTAACATTATTGATAGACTATACTTTTTTTTTTTTTGAAACAGAGTCTCACTCTGTCACCAGGCTGGAGTGCAGTAGCGCAATCTCGGCTCACTGCAACCTCCGCCTCCTGGGTTCAAGTGATTGTCCTGCCTCAGCCTCCTGAGTAGCTGGGATTACAGGTGCGCACCACCACGCTCTGCTAATTTTTGTGTTTTTAATAGTGACTGGGTTTCACCATGTTGGTCAGGATGGTCTCGATCTCTTGACTTTGTGATCCGGCCACCTTGGCCTTCCAAACTGCTAAGATTACAGGCGTGAGTCACTGTGCCTGGCCCTAAAGTATACTTCTTCAAGAGTTGTCTCTTCAGGCCTGGCTTTGTGGCTCAAGCCTGTAATCCCAGCTACTACTTCATCTTCCTACTTCATCCTTGCCAGTAGCTGGGACTACATTTGTGTGCCACCATGCCTGGCTAGTTTTTAAAATAATTTTTTGTGGAAGTGGGGCCAGGTGCAGTGGCTCATGCCTGTAATCCCAGCACTTTGGGACACCAAGGTGGGTGGATCACTTGAGGTCAGGAGTTTAAGACCAGCCTTGCCAACATGGGGAAACCCATGTCTACTAAATACAAAAATTTAACAGATGTGGTGGCAATTGCCTATACACTCAGCTACTCAGGAGGCGGAGGCAGGGAGAATTCCTTGAACCTGGGAGGCAGAGGTTGCAATGAGCTGAGATCTTGCCACTGCACTCCAGCCTGGGCGACAGAGCAAGACACTCATCTTCACCTCCCAAAGTGCTGAGATTACAGGCTTGAGCCACTGAGGCTGACCTCTATAGTCATGTTTAACAGTCTTTCTCTTTGTGGTTTTCTATATTTGGCCTACACTGAGAATGGCCTTTTATGTCCCAAATTATTAAAACATTTTATTGGATTTTTTTTTTTTGAGGCAGTTTCACTCTTGTTGCCCAAGCTGGAGTGCAATGGTGTAATCTCAGCTCACTGCAACCTCCGCTTCCCGGGTTCAAGTGATTCTCCTGCCTCAGCCCGCCAAGTAGCTGGGATTACAGATAAGTGCCACCACACCTGGCTAATTTTTGTATTTTTAGCAGAAATGGGGTTTCTACATGTTGGTCAGGCTGATCTTGAACTCCCAACTTCAGGCGATCTGCCTGCTCGGGCTCCCAAAGTGCTGAGATTACAGATGTAAGCCACTGCTCCTGGCCATTTTATTGTATTTCTTTTCTTTTCTTTTCTTTTTTTTTTTTTTTGAGACAGAGTCTCACTCTGTCACCAGGCTGTTGTGCAGCGGCGCGATCTTGGCTCACTGCAATTTCCTTCACCACCTGAATTCAAGCCATTCTTGTGCCTCAGCCTTCCGAGTAGCTGGGATTACAGGCACATGCCACCATACCCAGCTAATTTTTGTATTTTTAGGAGAGACAGGGTTTTACCATGTTGGACAGGATGATCTCGATCTCCTGACCTCATGATCCACCTGCCTCAGCCTCCCAAAGTGCTGGGATTACAAGCCTAAGCCATCGAGCCTGGCCTTGTATTTCTTTAATTACAAAAACAGTTTTGTATCTATGGTTACATCCTGAGTCCTAATTTTTATTTTATTGAAACAATTTATTAAGCATCATTTCTCTGTTGATTTGAAATGCTACTCTGATAAACTAATTATGTACCAATTTAGTAAGTTTGGACATTGTTTTCTTCCAGAGATATACTGTGGCAGTATCTGTATCATTGGGTTTAAGAAGATATTTTTATATCTAGTTAGACAAGTCTTTACCCCCTAATTAATCCTTGTTTTTCCTTGTTTACTTTATTGCTGTTAGGCATTTGTTTTCCTAGATGACCTTTGTAATAAATTTTCAAGTTTTCTGCAACATAATACGAAGATGTCTTTATTTATTTATTTATTTTTGAGACAAAGTCTCTCGCTCTGTCACCCAGGCTGGAGTGCAGTGGTGCGATCTCAGCTCACTGCAACCTCTGCTTCCCAGGTTCAAATAATTCTCATGCCTCTGCCCCCCAAGTAGCTGGGATTACAGGCATGTGCCACCATGCCCAGCTAATTTTGTTTTGTTTTGTTTTGTTTTTGAGACAGAGTTTTGCTCTTGTTGCTCAGGCTGGAGTGCAATGGCACAATCTCGGCTCACTGCAACCTCTGCCTCCCAGGTTCAAGGGATTGTCCTTCCACAGCCTCCTGAGTAGCTGGGATTACAAGCATGCACCACCACCCCTGGCTAATTTTGTATTTTTTAGTAGAGACAGGGTTTCTCCATGTTGGTCAGGCTGGTCTCAAACTCCCGACCTCAGGTGATCCATAGGGCTCAGCTTCCCAAAGTGCTGGTATTAGAGGTATGAGCCACTGCGCCTGGCCAAGATTTTTGTATTTTGAGTAGAGATGGAGTTTCACCTTGTTGGCCAGGCTGGTCTTGATCTCCTGGCGTCAAGTGATCCACCCGCCTCGGCCTCCGAAGGGCTGGATTATAGGCATGAGCCACTGTGCCGACCCCTAAGATTTATTTGTCAGGCGATTTTAAAAGGCACTGCATTATAGCAAATTTGAAAAGGCAAGAGACAGCCAGGCATGGTGGTGTGCACCTATAATCCCAGCTACAGGGAGGCTGAGGCAGGAAGATGGCTTGAGCCCAAAAGTTTGAGACCCTTCTGGCAACATAGACACCATCTCAAAGGAAGAAAGAGAGAGAGAGAGAGAGAGAGAGAAGAAAGGAGGAAGGAAGGAAGGAGAGAGAAAGAGAAAGAGAAAGAAAAGAAAGAAGGAAGGAAGGAAAAAAAAGTCAAGAGACAGAATGCGGTATAACAAACTGAAAGGAAGAAGCGAATGATATTATTTGCAATGAATGGGTTGCAAACCTGGAAAGCCTATGAGAATTTATTAATTCTCATAGGCTCACGCCTGTAATCCCAGCACTTTGAGAGGCAGAGGCAGGCAGATCACGAGGTCAGGAGATCAAGACCATCCTGGCTAACATGGTGAAATCTTGTCTCTAATAAAAATACAAAAAATTAGCCGGGCATGGTTGCACACACCTGTAGTCCCAGCTACTCGGGAGGCTGAGGAAGGAGAACTGCTTGAACCTGGGAGGCAGAGGTTGCAATGAGCCGAGATAGTGCCCCTGCACACCAGCCGGGTGACACAGAATAGGACTCCGTCTCAAAAAAGAAAAAAAAAGGTCCTAGAGTTCTGCATGGGGCTAGACACACAACACACACACACACACACACACACACACACAGAGAAATTACTTGCTTTCTCAGTGGCAAGACAGCCTATGTAGCTGTTTCCCATTGTGACCTATGAGTTTGAGGGATCCTCAGCTTTGTCCAGAGAGCCAGGCTAAATTTCAGACACTAAAATTTTGTATATCTTAATGGATAGAAGTTGAAAAAGTTAAAAATTTATGTAGAAGCTGCGCATAATTGCTATCTGGGAAGAGTGAACACTTTACTTGCCTATATCCTGGGACCACCTCCTGTAGCATCTTTTGGTTATGTAAGATGTCTGAGGAGGGATGGATATAAAGGCGTGTGTTGGAGGAATAGTTGCATCTCTCTGGACTCTCTGCTTTTGGTCAAGATGGTTGCTTTTGGTTTGTCCTGGCCCTGGCCTTTTATGAGTGCCTATGGCTAGAGTGCTGAGCACGAGAACAGGGCCTGCTTCCTGGGTAGCAAACTATGCAGTTACACAGAGCTCCCTGCTTCAAAGAGGCCCGTACTTGGTTTAACAGTCTGCTGTCACCATCTCAAAATTCCTAATAACTTTTGAACAAAGAGCCTTTACATTTTATTTAATAGTTTTCCACTGGGTCCTGCAAATTACGTAGCTAGCCCTGCACCAGAAGTTGGTGAAAGTGTTTTCATTAAGACACTTTGTGAGACTCTGAGCGCAATGTAAACCAGCTTCACCAGGACAATGGGAGAGGACTAATCTTTTACCTTTTCTGGAATTCAGGATCAGCTTTTCCAGAAAGATTGGCAGCTTTTTTTTTTTTTTTTTTTTTTGAGACATGGTCTCTGTCTCTGTTGCCCAGGCTGGAGTGCAGTGGTACGATCTTGGCTCACTGCACCCTCCATCTCTTGGTTTCCAGCAATTCTCCTGCCTCAGCCTCCGAGTAGCTGGGACTACAGGCACCTGCCACCAACCATGCCTGGCTATTTTTTTTTTTTTTTGAGATGGAGTCTTGCTCTGTCACCCAGGCTGGAGTGCAATAGTATGATTGGAGCTCACTGTAACATTTGCCTTCCAGATTCAAGCCATTCTCCTGCCTCAGCCTCCAGATAGCTGGGGCTACTGACATGCGCCACCACGCCCAGCTAATTTTTTTGTATTTTTAATAGAGGTGGGGTTTCATTATGCTGGCCAGGCTGGTCTTGAACTCCTGATCTGGCAGTGATCTGCCTGCCTTGGCCTCCCAAAGTGCTGGGATTACAGGCATGAGCCACTGCGCCCAGCCAGCAGCTATTGTTTTTAAAGGTTTTTTACACTTTATATTTTACCACTGATTATTGTAACTATTCAGGAAACCTCAGTGCTATAGCTGGTAAAATTGGAATCTGGTATAAAAATCAAGTGTGGGTTTATCCTTCATATGCCTTGGCATAAAACAACAAGAACTCTTCTTACATTAGCATAAAAGAATTTAACTAACTTGGCTGAGCGTGGTAGCTCACTCCTGTAATCCCAGCACTTTGGGAGGCCGAGGTGGGTGGATCACTTGAGGTTGGTGGATCACTTAGGTTGGGAGTTCGAGACCAGCCTTCTTACAGAGTAGAGGGCCTAGATTACCATTGTACCAAAACTCAAAAACGTACTGAGGGCTGGGTACCACGGCTCATGCCTGTAATCCCAGCATTTTGGGAGGCCAAGGTGGGTGCATCACCTAAGGTCAGGAGTTCAAGACCAGCCTGACCAACATGGTGAAACCCCATCTCTACTGAAAATACAAAAATTAGCTGGGTGTGGTGGTGTGTGCCTATAATCCCAGCTACTTGGGAGGCTGAGGCAGGAGACTTGCTTGAACCCAGGAGGCAGAAGTTGTAGTGAGCCATGATCAAGCCATTGTTTTCCAGCCTGGGCAACAGAGTGAGACTCATCTCAAACAAACAAACAAAAAAATTAGCTGGCCGTGGTGGCACATACCTGTAATCCCAGCTACTCAGGAGGCTGAGGGAGAGAATAGCTTGAATCTGGGAGGCGGAGGGTGCATTGAACTGAGATTGTGTCTCTGCACTCCACACTGTAGCCTGGGTGACGGAGCAAGACTCCATCTCAAAAAAATAAAAATAAAAAAAGAATTTAACTAACTTTGCTAAATAGGGGAGTGTTTCAGAGCAGGGCAACCACTTATTTTGTAAAGAAGAGTGGCTATGCAAGGGGACTTGAAGGTGGCCATTCTGGGCCTCTGTGGGTAAGAAGCTCTGATTCTCCAAATGAAAAAAGGACTGATTCTTCCGTCTACCTCTGGGCATGAAGGCCAGAGTACTGCCTGAAAATCCCTGGAATGGGGTGAGAGCTGCTTTCCTCAATTTCTTTCCACTTTCCAAAAATGCCTAAAAACAAAATGCTTAAAAGTTGTGTCATGTTTCCTTAACTTCAAATGCAGCTGCTTGGGCTCCTTAAAGTTTTGGGGCTTTGATGCAACAACTTGCTGTGACATAGATCATAAGGCTGTGTGATCCTGAACCCAGGATTTGCTGGCTCCTCTGGTGATTTAAACTAGTCTGCAGTAGAAGGGAAGGAAGTTGACATGCCAGGAGAAACAGAGATAAGAGACAGAAAAAGACCTACCTAGACTTCATTTGCTTTTCCTTTGATTATTTGGGTTATCTCAGCTTCCTCAATGTATTCCTTTTTTTTGAGACAGAGTCTTGCTCTGTCACCCAGGCTGGAGTGCAGTGGCATAATCTCAGCTCACTGCAACCTCCACCTCCTGGGTTCAAGCGATTCTCCTGCCTTAGCCTCCTGAGTAGCTGGTATTACAGGTACCTGCTACCACACCCAGCTAATTTTTGTATTTTTAGTAGAGATGGGATTTCACCATATTGGCCAGGTTGGTCTCGAACTCCTGACCTTGTGATCCACCTGCTTTGGCCTCCCAAAGCGCTGAGATTACAGGGAGAAGCCACCATGCCTGGCTTTTTTTTTTTTTTTTTTTTTTGAGATAGAATCTGTCTCTGTCGCCCAAGCTGGAGTATAGTGGCGCAAGCTCAATTCACTGCAACCTCTGCCTCCTGGGTTCAAGTGATGCTTCTGCTTCAGCCTCCCGAATAGCTGGGACTATAGGTACGTGCTACCACATCTGGTTAATTTTTTGTATTTTTAGTAGAGATGGGGTTTCACCATGTTAGCCAGGATGGTCTCAATCTCCTGACCTCGTGATCTGCCCGCCTTGGGCTCCCAAAATGTTGGGATTACAGGCATGAGCCACTGCACCTGGCCTATTGTTTTGTTTTTAGAGATGCTGGAAACAGATCCTCAGTGGCACAAAGAAAAATCAGCACCGAGACAAAGAATCTCTTAGCAAGGCAATCTTTATTTTCTGTAGGAAGGGTGCTCCTGTTAGCCATCTTGCCAGGATAGTACAACAAAGAAAGGAAAAGCAGGTATATTTATTCTTTATGAATTTGGGGTCGTTCTTACTGCTGTGTCTTATGTCCGTTGGTTGGAGACAGACTTCACAATCTAAACTAAAACCTGATTGGCTAACAACTTAAAACTTTTCTAAACATATAAAAGCAATGGAGACCAGAAGGAAAAAGGAAGTCCAAATAAGGAAGGGACAGGAAGTTGCTTGTGAAAGGACCTAGAAAAGTAATAACATAAATATCTTGGTTAAAGTACAAGGACATAGAACGTACTATGTGCCTGTGAGCATGTCTAACAGCTACATAGAATAGGGCTTAACAAAGGGTCACTAGTAAAAAGCAAGAAGGCTTTGAAGAAAGTCTTTAAAAGAGACTATTATTTCTAATGTTTATTATTATTATTCTTTAACAAGAAAGGAAACTTTGAAGAGGAACTTTTCTACTTCCCACTGAGACAAGTTCTCTCCCTGCCTCCCAGGCTGGAGAGCAGTGGTGCATTCACAGCTCACTGCAGCCCAGCGTGGTGGCTCATGCCTGTAATCCCAGCACTTTGAGAGGCCAAGGTGGGCAGATCACCTGAGGTTGGGAGTTCAAGACCAGCCTGACCAACATGGAGAAACCCCATCTCTACTAAAAATACAAAATTAGCTGGGTGTGGCGGCGCATACCTATAATCCCAGCTACTAGGAAGGCTGCGGAAAGAGAATTGCTTGAACCAGGCAGGCGGAGGTTGTGGTGAGCAGAGATCGCACCATTGCACTCCAGCCTGGGCAACAAGAGCAAAACTCCGTCTCAGAAAAAAACAAACAAACCATGGCTCACTGCAGTCTTGACCTCCTGAGCTCAAGCCATCCTCTGGCCTCAGCCTCCTGAGTAGCTGGGATTACAGGCTTGTGCCACCATGCTTGGCTAATTTAAAAAAATTTGGGGGGGATGTAGAGACAGGGTCTTGCAGGTTCAAGACTATACAGGCTAGTCTTGAACACCTGGACTCAAGTGATCCTCCTGCTTCAGCTCCCGAGTAGCTAGGACTATAAGTGCTGGCCACCAGATCCAGTGAAAGGGCTTTTCATCATTGATAAATCTTCAAAGTATACTTTAATCCCTGACATTTTTTTTCTTTTTCTTTTTTTTTTTAATTTTTTTTATAGAGATGAAGTTTCACCATGTTGGCTAGGCTGGTCTCCAACTCCTGACCTCAAGCAATCTACCTGCCTCAGCCTCCCAAAGTGTTGGGATTACAGGCATGAGCCACCGCACCTGGCCTAATCCCTGGCATTTTTATGTGAAAATATCTACTGCACCTGCCTCATGAATTTTATATGTGGTAGACTGATTCATTAGGGCTCCTCAAATTGCAAGTGACAGAACTAAAATTAATCCTTGAAAAAAAAATGCATTTAAAAGATGGGAAGGCCGGGTGAGGTGGCTCACACCTGTAATCCCAGCACTTTGGGAGGCCGAGGCAGGTGGATCATGAGGTCAGGAGATCAAGACCATTCTGGCTAACATGGTGAAACCCCGTCTCTACTAAATACAGAAAACTAGCCAGGTATGGTGGCATGAGCCTGTAGTCCCAGCTACTTGGGAGACTGAGGCAAGAGAATTGCTTGAACACAGGATGTGGAGGTTGCCGTGAGCCGAGATCTTGCCATTGTACTCCAGCCTGGCAACAGAGTGATACTCTGTCTCTAAATGAATGAATGAATGAATGAATGAATGAATGGAAGATACTGAAAGATGCCAGAGCAGGAGAACTAAGCACCTCGGCCTAGAACCAAGGATGTGATGCCCTTTGGCAAGACAAACTAGCGACTGCCTTTCTGCAAGTAGTGGTCTCTTTCCTTCAGACCTCTCTGGCCAAAAATATGGCCACTGAAACCTTGGGAACACATTCTTATGATTCTACAGCTTGTCAAAGGCAAAACCCAAGCAAATAAGAAAATTGATTTTATTCAGGCTGTTGTGATAGGGAAAGCATCTTAGATCTGAAGGTCAGACTCTTGACTGGGTTTTTTTGCCTGATGCTTCTAGGAAGGAGTTGATAATTCATAGGTGGGGTGTTTTACAGTTAAAATTGTTTTTGTGATCAAGGTGAGTCTCAATCAGCTGAACAGGAAGTATCTCTATGGCTAGCTAGTTTCAGAGGGACAAACAGTTCCCTTTATAAGACAAAGAATGCAAATTTGGAGAGTCTGTGTCTGGTCTTGCTATAGGTAAATAGGGGTATCATCATTGGTTTTATCTAAGTCCTATCTGGAAGAGTGATTCCTTGCAGTAAGCTGGGACAAAGGGTGTATGTGCTGGAAGACGGGGGGTGGTTCTTAACCATCTCAGTTTTCCAGAAGTGTAGGACTTACATAAAGTTCAACATTGTGAAAATAGGAGAAAGACTATTCCACCAGCTGAAAGAGACACATCTCTGAAGAGAGTCCATGTACTTGGTCACATGCTTATCTGCTTATCTCTGGTTCAATCAAGGTGGTCCAGTGAGAGCAGTTGCTGTGAATAATTCAGCTTGGGTTATGCCCACTCGTATTATGGCGTGATAAAGAGAAGGGTACTGGTCAGATCAAGAAAAATCACCACCACAGTGGACAAACTGTCACAGTTTAATTCCAATGGAACTAAATTTGAAAACTTTTCCCTATAGCAGAAAAAGATACAAACTTTTCTTCAAAATCAGAGAAAATTAGATAGTGGCACTATCAAATTTAACACCAGAACAATGATGCTCATAAGTTGCCATGAATCTTTTTCTAGACCTTTAGACAGTCTGAGGAGTCTCACGTGACATCCCATGTTTCCTTCCTTAGAAAAATTACCTGCACTCTTTCTAATCTTTTTTTTTTTTTTTTTGAGACAGAGTCTTGCTCTGTTGCCCAGGCTGGAGTGCAATGGCTTGATCTCAGCTCACTGCAACCTCTGGCTCTCGGGTTCAAGTGATTCTCCTGCCTTGGCCTCTGGAGTAGCTGGGGTTGCAGGCACACGCCACCCCGCCTGGCTAATTTTTGTATTTTTAGTGCCTGGCTAATTTTTGTATTTTTAGTAGAGATGATCAGGCTGGTCTCAAACTCCTGACAGCATGATCCACCCATCTCGGCCTCCCAAAGTGCTGGGATTACAGGCATGAACCACCTAGCCCAGCCTCCAATCTTAATTCTATAAAATTGAGACAGCAAATGTTAAGAAGTGTTGGTGATATTTCAAGTTACTCTGTTTTTGACAATTCTTTTGGTGGTGCTTCCTAATTTTCCATGCTACCTCAAGGCCCAGTCTGGCTTAATGTGGGCTAGAGGTCACAGAAATCCCTGTTCCCACCACCTAAGAGCTTTAAAGCCTCAAGATATCTAAATTAGTAAGGTGAGAAAACAGCCTATTGCAATAAGGTTCCAGGGAAATTGGATTCCTTGGGCCGAAAGAAGCAAATATAGACTGGAAGTCTTAGAGCTTAAGGAACACAGAAGTTTTTAAATCCTCACCTTTCCATTCCATCCAGAGAAAATGCAAACAGGAACAAAGATCTCAGAACTTTCTTTTTGTGAATAATTGGATTTCCAACCAGTAGTTAATTGGGCTTAATGTAATCACAGGTTATTTAATCAGGCTGCTATTAGTGAAATCCACATGGTTTCCTTTTTTTAACCCTTAAAATTGTAACTCGTATGTCACCTAGGGGCTTTGTTGAAATTGGAGAACTGGGTAATCTTGGCTCCAATATCTAGGGTCTAGGGTAGTTGAAAGATGACTGTATTTTTAGTGGTTTAATTTCACATAGGCTTCACTGCCTCTATTCCTGCTCCAGGTCACATCTGGATGTTGTGACCCTGTACCCCTAGGCACACTAGACTGAACTAGTTTGACTGATCCAAGCTGGGTCAATCAAGGTCACTTACTTGAGAATTTTATGTTAGAACTGATGGTCTTTACTTTTCATTTCTGTGTAGGGCTGGTCCCGAAGCATGTATATTCAGAGCTGAGGGGCAGCCAGTGTCTGGAGAGAGAGAAATCTGCCCTACAGAGAAAGAAGGCTGAGGCAGGTGGATCATTTGAGGTCAGGAGTTCAAGACTAGCCTGGCCAAAATGAGGAAACCCTATCTCTATTAAAAATACAGGGCCAGGGCCAGGCATGGTGGCTCATGGCTATAATCCCAGTACTTTGGAACAGCAAGAGCAAAACTCTGTCTCGGGGAAAAAAAAAATACAGGGCCAGGTGCAGTGGCTCATGCCTGTAACCCCAGCACTTTGGGAAGCTGAGGGGAGTGGATTACCTGAGGTCAGAAGTTCGAGACCAGCCTGGCCAGCATGGTAAAATCTCGTCTCTACTAAAAATACAAAAAATTATCCAGGCATGGTGGCCCGTGCCTGCAATCCCAGCTACTCGGGAGGCTGAGGCAGGAGAACTGCTTGAACCTGGCAGGCGGAGGTTGCAGTGAGCTGAGATCCTTCCACTGCACTCTAGCCTGGGTGACAGAGTGAGACCCCATCTCAAAAACAAAACAAAAACAAAAAATACAAAAAAATTCGCTGAGTATGGTGGCACATGCCTATAGTCCCAGCTACTTAGGAGCCTGAGGTGGGAGGACCCTTTGAACCCAGGAGGTGGAGATTGCAGTGAGCCAAAATGGTGCCACCTTATTCCAGCCTGGGTAACAGAGTGAGACTCTGTCTCCAGATAATAAATAAATAAATAAATAAATAAATAATGTTTTTTTGTAGAGACAGGGTCTCACTATATTGCCCAGGCTGGTCTCATACTCCTGGGCTTAAGTGATCTGCCCGCCCTGACCTTCCAAAGTGCTGGGATTACAGGAGTGAGCCATCATGCCCGGTAACCATCACTACTACCTGTTTCCAGAACTTTTTCCTCTTCCCAAATAGAAACTCTGCATTCACTTAAAAATAATTCCCCACCCATTCTTCTTAGCCTCTGGTAACCTCTATTTTACATTCTGTCTCTATCAGTTTGCTTATTCTAGGTATCTTAAGTGTATTTGTATCATATTTGTCTTTTTGGGTCTGGTTTATTTCACTTAGCATAATAATTTCTAAGTTCAGCTGGGGTGTGGTGGTTCACTCCTGTAATCCCAGCACTTTGGAAGGCTGAGGCAGGTGGACTGCTTGAACCCAGGAGTTTGAGACCAGCCTAGGCAACATGACAAAACATCATCTCTACAAAAAATACAAAAATTAGCAGGGTGTGGTGGCATGAGCCTGTAGTCCCAGCTACTCAGGAGGCTGAGATGGTAGGATCACTTAAGCCTCGGAGGCAGAGGTTTCAGCGAGCCAAGATTGTGCCACTGCATTCCAGCCTGGGTGACAGACAGAGTGAGACCCTGTCTCAAAACAAAAACAAAAACAAAAACAAAACAATATTTTCAAGGTTTATTCATATTCTAGCATTTATTTGAATTTCATTCCTTTTTATGGCTGAATAATGGTCTATGTATGGCTGGGTGTGGTGGTTCATGCCTGCAATCCCAGCACTTTGGGAGGCCGAGGCGGGCAGATCACAAGGTCAGGAGTTTGAGACCAGCTTAGCCAATATGATGAAACCGCATCTCTACTAAAAATACAAAATGAGCCAGGCATGTTGGTGGGTGCCTGTAATCCCAGCTACTCAGGAGGCTGAGGTAGGAGAATTGCTTGAACCTGGGAGTGAGCGGAGATAGTGCCCTTGCACTTTAGCCTGGGCAACAAAACAAAACTCTGTCTCAAGCAAACAAACAAAAAAAAGTTGAGCGTGGTGGCTCACGCTTGTAATCCCAGCACTTTGGGAGGCCGAGGCGGGCGGATCACCTGATGTCAGGAGTTCAAGACCAGCCTGACCAACATGGAGAAACCCCGTCTCTAGTAAAAATACAAAATTAGCTGGTGGTAGTGAAACATGCCTGTAATCCCAGCTACTTGAGAGGCTGAGGCAGGAGAATCATTTGAACCTGGGAGGCGGAGGTTGGGGTAAGCCAAGATCGTGCCATTGTACTCCAGACTGGGCAACAAGAGCAAAACTAAAAAAAAAAAAAAAGTCTATGTATATAGCACATTTTGTTTATTCATCTGTTGAGGGACACAGGTTCCTTCCATCTTTTGGCTATTGTGAATAATGCTGCTATAAACATTGATGCACAAGTATCTGACCTTTGCTTTCAGTTCCTTTGGGTATACAGGCACCTGTGAGTGGAACTGCTGGCTCATAGCTAATACTATGCCTGATTCTTTGAGGACAAAGTATAATTTTCTTTTTATTTTTGTTTTATTTTATTAAGGAAATGTCTGAGTCATAAAAGTATATTTTAAAAAAGTAAGAACATGCAAATATATAGTGAGGGTATGTCAGTGATTTATTTAACTTATTCAGGGGAGAGCCAACAGGAGAACAAAGCTGATTCAATAGAGAATTCAAGAGACTCGTGAAAGAAAGAATGCTGAAGTTAGATTTCTAAATTAGATACAAAACTCGTTATTCTACAGAGCATAAAAGCATACTTTTGGGAAATAGTTTTTCTTTTTCTTTTCTTTTTTTTTTTTTGAGACAGAGTCTCGCTCTGTCACTGAGGCTGGAGTGCAGTGGCTCGATCTTGGCTCACTGCAACTTCTGCCTGCCAAGATCAAGCAATTCCCCTGCCTCAGCCTCCTGAGTAGCTGGAATAACAGGTGCTTGCCACCACACCCAGCTAATTTTTATGTTTTATTAATAGAGATGGGGTTTCACCATGTTGGCCAGGCTGCTCTTGAATTCATGACTTCAAGTGATCCTCCTGCCTCAGCCTCCCAAAGTGCTGGGATTACAGGCATGAGCCACTGCTCCCAGCTGGGAATATTTTTTTCTACCAGACACAAATAATTTACATCTCAGCTGGGCATGGCAGGTTAGTTACCCTTGTAATCGCAGCACTTTGGGAGGTTGCAGCAGGCAGATTGCTTGAGCTAAGGAGTTCGAGATCCGCCTGAGTTAGATAGAGAAATCCTGTTTCTGAAAAAAAAAAAAAATTTAACCAAGCATAGAGGCATGCATGAGCCTGTAGTCCCAGTTACTCCTGAAGCTGAGGCAGGAGGATTGGTTGAGAGGTCAAGGCAAAAAATAAAAAATAATAATTAACATCTCTACCATACAAAAATTATTTGCAATTTATCAATCTATAAGTTGACATCTAATTTTAGTCTAGCCTTAATTAATAGAAAATGGCAAGTTATTTACATTTTTTTTTCCCTTGAACCATAAAATTTTATTGGCAGGTCAGGGAAGCACAGGGGTAAGGGTCCCTTCCTTCCCATCTCCTCACCCAGGAGACACCCTCTGAAGGACAGCAGAAGCCCCGGGCCTGCTGCCTCCTCAGAGGACCTTGGAGGCAGACAGGTTGTAGTAGCGATCTTCCTGGCCCTCGAGCAGGCTGCGGTAGGTGGCGATATCCTGCTCCAGCCTCGACTTGACGTCCATGAGCCACTGGTACACCTGATTCTGCCGCTCACTGTCAGCCCGCACATCGCCCAGCAGGGCTTCAATACCGCTGATCCGCGCCTGGATCTCCGCCAGCTGGACTCCAAAGTGCGCCTCCGTTTCTGCCAGTGTGCCTTCCAAGCCGTCTTTCGTGCTCAGCAGTGACTGCAGCTCAATCTCAAGACCCTGGAGGGTTCGCCACAGGTCAGTGACCTCGGTCTTGCTCATCTGGAGCTGCTCCATGTGGCCAGCGACCTCCTGGTTAAGTTCTTTAGTCTGGCTGGTGAACCAGGCTTCAGCATCCTTCCTGTTCTGCTCGGCCAGGACCTCATATTGGCTTCACATGTCACTCAGGATCTTGACGAGATCGGCGCCCAGAGCCGAATCCACCTCCACGCTGAGCTGGCCTCCCACTTGGCCCCTCAGCGCACTGATTTCCTCCTCATGGTTCTTCTTCAGGTAGGCCAGCTCTTCCTTCAGCGCTTCGATCTGCATCTCCAGATCGCTCCTGGCCAGGGTCAGCTCATCCAGCACCCTGCACAGGCCTTTGATGTTGGCCTCCACGCTCATGCGCAAAGCCTGCGCCGTCTCAAACTTGGTTCGGAAGTCATCTGCAGCCAGACGGGCGTTGTCGATTTGCAGGACAATCCTGGAGTTCTCAATGGTGGCACCAAGAATCTTGTCCCGCAGGTCCTGGATGGTCTTGTAGTAGTGGCTGTAGTCACGGGAGGGCCTGGTCCCCTGCTTCTGGTACCAGTCGCGGATCTTCACCTCCAACTCGCCATTGGCCGCCTCCAGGGCGCGCACCTTGTCCAGGTAGGAGGCCAGACAGTTGTTGAGGTTCTCCATGGTGAGGTTCTCCATGATGAGGTTCTCCATGATGAGCTTCTCGTTGCCCGCCAGCAGCCCATCGGCTGCGGCCAGGACGCCGCCGTAGCCGCCGCTGTAGCCCCCCGAGGAGGACAAGGACACGAAGCGGGCGGAGAACACGGGTACACCGCGGCTGCCGAAGCCCACGTGCATGCTGGGCGCGCGAAAGGCGACCCACAGCCCAAAACGCACAGAGTCGCCGCCCAGGTCTGGACGACGACTGGCGATAGCTGTAGGAGGTCATGGCGAGGCAGAGCATGGACGGAGCCACCCTGGTCCCAGAGGCTGCGATCACGGGAGGAGCCAAGTTAGTTACATTTTCTTTGAGAATCATATGACTGTTAAACGGACTCATTAGACAGCGTTTTAGTATGACATTGAAAGGGCAAGCCGGGCTTGGTGGTGCGTTCCTGTAGTCCCAGCTACTCAGGAGGCTGAGGTGGGAGGATCGCTTTGAGCCCAGGAGTTCTGGGCTGTAGCGCGCTATGCGATCGGTTGTCCGCACTAAGTTCGGCATCAATATGGTGACCTCCAGAGAGCGGGGGACCACCAGGTTGCCTAAGGAGGGGTGAACCGGCCCAGGTCAAAAACGGAACAGGTCAAAACTCCCATGCTGATCAGTAGTGGGATCGCGCCTGTGAATAGCCACTGCACTCCAGCTTGGGCAACATAGTGAGACCCCATCTCTTAAAAAAATAAACAATATATAATTAAACACAAATAAGAAAGGGCAAGCAATAATTTTTGCCACATCTCCAAATTTTGTGTAATTTTTTTTGTATTTATTGCTGTTTGTTTATAGTCTTTTTTTGTATTCAATTTTCTTTTTTTTTTTTTTTTGAGACAGAGTTTTGCTCTTGTTGCCCAGACTGGAGTGCAATGGTGCAACCTTGGCTTACTGCAACCTCCGCCTCCTGGGTTCAAGAGATTCTCCTGCCTCATCCTCCCAAGAAGCTGGAATTACAGGCGTCCACTTCCATGCCCAGCTGATTTTTTTTTTTTTGAGACAGAGTCTTACTCTGTCACCAGGCTGGAGCTGGAGTGCAGTGGCATGATCTCGGCTCACTGCAACCTCCATCTCTTGGGTTCAAGCGATTCTGCTGCCTCAGCCTCACGAGTAGCTGGGACTACAGGCGCCCACCACCACACCCAGCTAATTTTTGTATTTTTAGTAGAGAAGGGCTTTCACCATGTTGCCCACGATGGGCTTGATCTCCTGACCTCAGATAATCCACCCGCCTTGGCCTCCCAGTGTGCTGGGATTGCAGGTGTGAGCCACCATGCCTGGTCTTGTATTCATTTTTTCTATCTTTTCTTTAATTGTTTTTGTCTAGTGGTGTTATGCTTACCAAAGTTCACTATATGTGTGTGTTTATGTAAATATATATGCATATGTATATGTATTCACTTTTTTTGTATTATATGATTTTATTTTTGAAATTTAATTTGTAAACCATTAAATATTTTATTTATCAGAAATATGTTCTTAGATATGACTTGAGGTGGGGCACTAACGTTTTTCCCAAACATCATCCCCCTCCTGCACTTAAGTGAAATGCCATGTATCATAGACTAAATTATCATACTTGAATTTCTTTCTTGACTCTTATTTCTGGTCCACTGGATTAGCCTTTGTCTTTTCTGGTGCCTGTTCTTATTATCACTGTTTCATTACATTGTGTCCTCTCTTGTAGTTCTGATGGGATGGCTCTGCTGCCAGCAACAACACCTTTAGTCAAAAGAGGTAATACACACAGAGGAGAGGCGAGCCATCAGCTTTGCTTCACAAGTAGCAGCAACTCTTAAATGCTGCAGTAAAAATGCATTGCATGCTTTAAGAAATTCCACTGAAAGTCCTAGAGAAACATACTAACTCAAGGAACTTGAAAGCAAAGGGGTGTGTGTGTGTGTGTGTCTGTGTGTGTGTGTGTGTGTCTAGGTGGGGAGAGATAGAATCAACAAACTTGTGTACTCAAATCTTCGACTTCAGTGGTTCTCAAAAGAGGACCCCTGGTTCTTTTCTGCACATTTCCCTTTCATCTTGCCATTTTTCACTTTTGTCCTTCTTAGGCCATATTCCTTGAGCTGAGGATGCATTTCCTCCTCTTCATCCTGCTCACGCAGTGAGGTCTCAGGAACAGGCATGCTGACTGCAGAGGCCTGCCTACACTAGGAAAAGAATGGCCTGTTTCTGGGAATGATCTCCCAGAGGTTCAAGGTATGAGTCTATAGGATTTTAACTGCCAGGCAGAAGCATTAATAGCAGCCTTCCCAAACCAGCCAGGTAGCACAGGTCTTAATTCTTTGTTTTCTGATCTGTCCCTTCCTTCTCCAGTCTTCGTTTATCCCCTCGTCCCTAGGTCAGGCACACAGGCATTGTCTCTCCCTATGTTACATGTGTCTGCATACCCACACATCCACAATTGGGCTTGTAACTTTAAATTCATAGTCCCTTTGCAATCTGGCTTGCAACTTCATATGTAAGTCCCTTTGAAGCTACGTCATGCACCCCTGAATACTGAGTTAAGATTTGACCAAATCAGATCCAAACAAATGGAGAGTAATGATGCACCTAGAGGAAAGGTTGGTTGGACCAGGTATCCTGTATTCTATAGTTAGGCCATGGTATTCAGAGTCCTATTTTTTTATTCTATCTTATCTTCTCGCGGTGTGTGTGGGTTTTTGTTTGTTATTTTTAGGTGGTCTCACTTCATCTCTGAGGCTGGAGTGCGGTGGCATGAACAGGGTTCACTGCAGCCTCCACCTACTGGGCTCAAGCATCCCTCCCATTTCAGCTTCCAAAAGGGCTGGAATTACAGGCATAAGCCACCATGCCCAACCTCCTGGTAGTTTTGAATTAAAACGGAATCCTGATTTAGCCTATGGTAGGATCCCCAGAGTGATTCAATATGCTGCCACGTAAGTTTTAAAGGAACTTTCCATTCCTTTAAAAACGTTCGTTATTAATGTTAAATTATTTTTGGCACTCTCCAAAAACAAGCCTACCCTAACTGGGTTAGATAGTGCACAGCCGGCCTCTTCAGCAAAACTGTAAATTTGGTGAGGTTTGTTTTTGCCTTTGCCCCTTTGAGCCTTCCTTCGTGTGCTTGTGATTGTGTCACATGCTTCTTCCTAAATTCTTCTCATTTCTGTGGTTATCATTTCTCTTCATTCACATGGAGATGTCAGACTGTTATTTTGTCTCCTAACCTTGGAAAGAAATTTTATTTTGAGAGAGGATACCCTTGGAAAGAACATTAGAGAGAAGCCCTAATGGAGACATTTCAGATACTGTTTTAAACTACTGAAAGTGATTTTTTATTTTATTTTATTATTTATTTATTTATTTATTTTTGAGACGGAGTCTTTCTCTGTCACCCAGGCTGGAGTGCAGTAGCGCAGTCTCGGCTTACTGCAACCTCTGCTCCCAGGTTCAAGCAATTCTCTTGCCTCAGCCTCCCGAGGAGCTGGTACTATAGTACAGGCGTGCTCCACCATGCCTGGCTAATTATTTTGTATTTTTAGTAGAGATGGGGTTTCACCATGTTAGCCAGGCTGATCTCCAACTCTTGATCTCAGGCAATCTGACTGCCTCGGCCTCCCAAAGTGCTGGGATTATAGGCATGATCCACTGAACCCAGCCGAAAGTGAAAGTGATCTTTCTAGTATAAGGAGGACCCACCAGGAGTGGTGGCTCATGACTGTAATATGTAGTTCTCTCTTTCTCTCGGTCTATATATATACACACATATATATGTATATGTATATGAGTATATATATATAGATGGCTTATGCATGTAATCCCAGCACTTTGGGAGGCAGAAGTGGGTTGATACCTGAGGTCAGGGGTTCCAGACTAGCCTGACAAACATGGTGAAACCCCGTCTCTACTAAAAATACAAAAAACTTAGCTGTTAGTGGTGGTGAGCGCTTGTAGTCTCTCTCTGTCTCTCTCTCTCTTTCTCTCTCTCTCTCTGTGTATATATATATACATATGTGTATATATATGTATACACACACACATGCATGCACACACCCCATCTCTACTAAAAATAGAAAAATTAGCTGATTAGCTGGGCGTGGGGGCACATGCCTGTAATCCCAGCTACTCAGGAGGCTGAGACAGGAGAATCGCTTGGACCTGGGAAGCAGAGGTTGTAGTAAGCCGAGATCCCACCGTTGCCCTCCAGCCTGAGAGCAAAACTCTGTCTCAAAAAAAGAAAAAAAAAATATTAAACAATCACAGGGTCTCACAATAAATAGGCTGTCTGCAAGCTGAGGAGCAAGGAGAGCCAGTCTGAGACCCCAAATGGAAGAACTTGGAGTCCGATGTTCAATGTAGGCAGCATCCAGGATGGGAGAAAGATGTAGGCTGGAAGGCTAGGCCCGTTTCATTGCTTCATGTTTTTCTGCCTGCTTTATATTCACTGATTAGATGGTGCCTACCATCTAATTCTCAGCCTGCCCACCATCTAATTTCCTAGCCCACTACTAACTCAAGTATTAATCTCCTTTGGCAACACCCTCACAGACACACCCATGATCAATACTGCACCCTTCAATCCAATCAAGTTGACACTCAGTATTAACCATCACCCTGATCCTTTATCAAATTATAAATATTCACACTTGTGCCCAGGTGCGGTAGCTCAAGCATGTAATCCCAGCACTCAAGTGGATCACCTGAGGTCAGGGGTTCCAGACCAGCCTGACCAACATGGTGAAACCCTGTCTCTACTAAAAATTAGCCGGGTGTGGTGGCATGTTCCTGTAGTCCCAGCAACTTGGGAGGCTGAGGCAGGAATATCGCTTGTACCCAGGAGGCAGAGGTTGCAGTGAGCCGAGATCTTGCCATTGCACTCCAGCCTGGGCAACAAGAGTGAAACTGTCTCAAAAACAAACAAACAAAAAAACACTCCGATTCCTCTTTAATGAGGAAAAGTAAATATTATCAGTGGCCATAGGGCCTTTAAAATCATTGTCTTTGAGTCTTAGAGCAAGAAGCAAAGCACACTGTGCCCTAAGAGAGATGAGCTGCCCTTCAGATGAAGGGAAACCAGCACAGCATACACTGAGTCTTGATGAATATGATGGTTAAAATGAAAAATGGTCAGACTGGGCACGGTGGCTCACGCCTGTAATCCTAGCACTCTGGGAAGCTGAGGTGGGCGGATCACGAGGTCAAGAGATCGAGACCATCCTGGCCAACATGGTGAAACCCCATCTCTACTAAAAATACAAAAATCAGCTGGGTGTGGTGGTGCGCACCTGTAGTCCCAGCTACTTGGGAGGCTGAGGCAGGAGAATTGCTTGAACCTGGGAGGCGGAGGTTGCAGTGAACCGAGATTGCGCCACTGCATTCCAGCCTGGTGCCTGGCGACGGAGTGAGACTCTGTCTGAAAAAAAAAAAGAAAAATGGTCAAGAAAGTTTTGTGGCCGGGCGCAGTGGCTCACTCCTGCAATCCCAGCACTTTGGGAGGTCAAGGCGGGTGGACCATGAGGTCAGGAGTTCAAGACCAGCCTGGCCAATGTGGAGAAACCCTGTCTCTACTAAAAATATAAAAAAGTAGCTAGGTGTGGTGGTGCAGGCCTGTAGTCCCAGCTACTCAGGAGGCTGAGGCAGGGGAATCGCTTGAACCTGAGAGATGGAGGTTGCAGTGAGGAGAGATTGCACCACTGCACTCCAGCTTGGGTGACAGAGCAAGACTCCGTCTCAAAAAATAAAAAGTTTTATAAGTTGTAGGAATGAGATGGCAGCTGCTGTTACTGCCATATAGTTCCCTGTGGGGGCTGCTATACTCAGGGACAAGACAGGGATAGGCCAGGCCAGGCCAGAGCAGAGCTGGGCTGAGCAGGGAGTTATGCTTGACATCAGCAGACTAGGCCAACAGGCAGGACTTGGGGGTGGAGTTGGAATGTTAGCTGCTAGAGGTGGAAAAAAACCTAGTCTGGGGCTAGTTGGAGGAGAGTTGGAGGCAGTGAAAATGTGAGTCATGCCAGGAAAATCACTGGTGATCAAGGGACCTAGAGGAAAGGGTTAAAATTTCAGAATAATGTCAGCGTATGTGGCCCAGAGAAATCTGTGTAGTGTTTCCCCCCAGCATTTAAAAGTTACAAAGAGGGAGAGTTGGGAATGCTAATGACACTGCAAGCCATACACATTAAGTGAACCAGCTTGTATAAGGACAAAAAAATAGGGCTTAAGAGAAAAGACCACTGGATGAGATCATAGTGCTGTTATGTAAGAAGACAGTTTGATAGCCAGAGTGGAGTAAAGACCCTGGGATATCAGCCAATTTGGAGTTAGAAGTGAACTGCGATGGTAGTTTTTATATCAAAACAGCATTATGGGCCAGGCATGGTGGCTCACGCCTGTAATCCCAGTACTTTAGGAGGCCAAGGTGGGAGGATCACTTGAGCACAGGAGTTGCAGTTCAGTCTGGGCAACATAGAGAGACCTCATGCATACAAATAATTAAAAAATTAGGTAGGTGTGGTGGCATGCACTCATGGTCTGAACTACTCTGAGGGCTGAGGCAAGAGGATGGCCTGAGCCCAGGAGGTTGAAGCTGCAGTGAGCAATGATCACGCCATTGCACTCTAGCCTGGGCAACGGAGTGAGACCCTGTGTCAAATAAAAAAAAAAAAAGGAATTATGCTTACAAAAATGCTTGAGTGCCCGGGCACAGTGGTTCACACCTGTTATCCCTGCACTTTGGGAAGCTGAGGTGGGCAGATCACTTGCAGTCAGGAGTTTGAGACCAGCTGGCCAAATAGTGAAACCCTGTCTTTACTAAAAATACAAAAATACACCAGGCCTGGTAGTGGGCACCTGTAATCCCAGCTACTTGGGAGGCTGAGGCAGGAGAATTGCTTGAACCTGGGAGACGAAGCTTGCTGTGAGCCAAGATCACGCCACTGCACTGCAGCCTGGGCCACAGAGCAAGACTTCGTCTCAAAAAAAAAAGGCAAAAGAAAAATGCTGGAGTGAAAAAAGCAGAAGACTAAACTATGTTCTTCTGCTTTTTAACCCAGTATTTCTTTCTTTTTTTTGAAATGGAGTCTTGCTCTGTCACCCAGGCTGGAGTGCAGTGGCATGATCTCGGCTCACTGCAACCTCTGCCTCCTGGGTTCAAGTGATTCCTCTGCCTCAGCCTCCCGAGTAGCTGGGATTACAGGCACGCATCACCACGCCCGGCTAATTTTTGTATTTTTAGTGGAGACGGGGTTTCACCATGTTGGTCAGGCTGGTCTTGAATTTCTGACCTCATGATCTGCCCGCCTCTGCCTCCCAAAGTGCTGGGATTACAGCTATGAGCCACCATGCCCGGCCCCCATTACTTCTTATATTTCTATTTGTATTTATGTTTACACAGAGTTAAAGAGGTTTTCCGCAGGACCTCTCAGAGCCTTAGAAATGGTAATATTAGTCCACTGATATCTCCTAGAACAAACACTGTCCTGTGAAACACAGTTTGGGAGGCTGAGGTGGGAGAATTGCTTGAGGCCAGGAATTCAAGATCTGCCTGAGCAACATAGTGAGACCCCCATTTCTTTTTTCTTTCTTTTTTTTTTTTTTGAGATGGAGTCTTGCTCTGTTGCCCAGGTTAAAAAGCAGTGGTGCCATCTTGGCTCACTGCAACCACTGCCTCCCAGGTTCAAGCGATTCTCCTGCCCCAGCCTCTTGAGTAGGTGGGATTACAGACACTTGACAGCATGTCCAGCCAATTTTTGTATTTTTAGTAGAGATGGGGTTTTGCCACGTTGGCCAGGCTGGTCTCAAACTCCTGACTTCAGGTGATCCACCCACCTTGGCCTCCCAAAGTGCTGGGATTATAGGTGTGAACCACTGTGCCTGGCAACAAGATCCTCGTTTCTACAAAGAAAAAAAAAAAGCTGCATGTGACCCATGACTGTACTCTTAGCTACTCAGGAGGCTAGGTGGGAGGATTGCTTGGGCCCAGGCTGCAGTGAGCTATGACCGTGCCACTGAACTCGTCTGGGTGACAGAACGAGATCATGTAAAAGAAAAAGAAAGAAAAAGAGCAGCAGTGTAGTTGTGAGAAAGTTGTGTAAACTTGAACAATTTCCTTAAGCTTATCAGGTTTTAGAGTTTAAGAAAGGGTTGTTACTTTGACTAAAGGCTTTGATCCACTCAGTGTAAGATCAGGGAGGCCAGAAAATCACCATTACCTGAGCATGTAGTTTTCCTGTGAGGCAAAAAATTGCAGAAGCTGCTCCAAAGAGTAGGGCAGGAGTCCACTGGATACTTGTCAGGGAAAAATATGAGTCTCCAGCTGATGGAGAAATTTTGTCTCTTGGTAGGAAGCCTATGAACACTGTATATTTAAAAACAAACACTTCCTGACTGGGCACGGTGGCTCACACCTGTAATCCCAGCACTTTGGGAGGGTGAGGTGGGTGGATCACAAGGTCAGGAGTTTGAAACCAGCCTGGCCAATACCGTGAAACTCCAGTCTCTACTAAAAATACAAAAATTAGCTGGGCATGGTGGTACGTGCCGGTAGTCCCAGCTCCTCTGGAAGCTGAGGCAGGAGAATTGCTTGAACCCAGAAGGTGGAGGTTGCAGTGAGCCGAGATCGCTCCACTGCACTCTAGCCTGGGTAACAGAGGGAGAGACTCTGTCTCAAACAAAAAAGAACAAAAACAAAAAAACACCTGTGATTGCTTAGGACTAAATTTAATCATTGTATTCCAGAGTGGCATTTAATAACTTCCTGCTTCGAAAATACTTAAGATTCTCTGCCAAATGAAAAGAATTTGTCCTCCGATCACAGTGTCTCCAACATTAAATATTCTGGACACTTTGTTGGTTCACAATTGTGATTCTTGGAAACTTGCCACTTTAGATTCTTCAGGATTCTCAAATAACCTTTTCCTGACTTTATTTATTTAAATATCCCGGAATAGTCTCTTGAGCTATAAGTTTGATGATCCAGGAAACTATTTATAGCAGGATGAGTACTCTCTGTGACTGATGTTAGTTATGTTTTATTTTGAGAAGAACAAATCATTAAAAAGATTGATAGGGCTGGTGGTATTTTAAACTGAAAGCAGTACCAAGGCAAACAAGGCAGTTGAGGTATGAAGTTGGAACATAGTAAGATATGGGTGTACTTTTCGTCAACTTAGCTAAGAGTTCGGGAGGTCTTCCAATAGAAGGAAGGCAGAAACAGGCAGTAACACAGACATAGCAATCTTTTAGGTCCACTGGACACTTTAGCCTAGGCAGCCTGGGCTGTTTGCTCAGTGATTAATAACTGAGATAAACAGATGGAGCTAGGACTCTGTCATAATTAAGGTCAATAGTATGCTTAGTATTATCGATATCCCCCTAGGTAGGAGAAAGACAGACGAAGGAAGGTCAAGGTCAATCTAACTTAAAAAAAGCTTTAAAAAATTGTCGTTAAAAGACATAAAATTTATCATTTTAATTAAATGTATAAATCAGCGTCACTGAGTTATGCACATTGTTACACAACTATCACCAGCATCTATCTCCAGAACTTTATCTTCCCAAACCGAAACTCTATCCCTTAAACTCTCCATTTCACTCTACTTGTGAAACGCTTTTCTGTCTTTAATCTAGTTGTCTATTCTAGGTCCCTGATACAAGTGGAACCGTATTACATTTTCTTTTTTTTTTTTTTTTTGAGATGAAGTCTTGCTCTGTTGCCAGGCTGGAGTACAGTGGCATGATCTCCGCTCACTGCAACCTCCACCTCCTGGGTTCAAGCAATTCTCCTGCCTCAGCCTCCTAAGTGTTAAAACTCCAGTGCTGAATGAACAGACTCCCCAAATAGGCTTTGTGTGAGCAAGTTTATTTACCTGGGTGCAGGCGGGCTGAGGCTGAAAAGTGTGTCAGGGAAGGGCAGTGGGATAGGAATTGGTTTTATAGGTTTGGGGTGGGCAGCATAAAGAGTTTAGGGCAGTTTTTTGCAAGTTGGTAGGGAGTCGTAGGGTGTGGAGTCATGAGGCTGACAAAGGTGGGTCACGAAGTCCAATGGCCTTATCAACTAGGAATTAGGAATAAGGAACATTAGAGAATGTCTCAAAGTAGGCGCAGCAGGGGTTGATCATTTCTTTCTCTTTTCATGGTCTTCCAGTTACTTCAGATTTTCCAGGAACTCATCTGGAGTGTCCGTGCAGGTCACAGAGGTTAACATGGCATCCACAGCACTGTCAGCCAGCCTAAAAGACCTTACATTGAGTAGCTGGGACTATAGGTGCACCACCATGCCCAGTTCATTTTTGTATTTTGAGTAGAGATGGGGTGTCACCATGCTGGCCAGGCTGGTCTTGAACTGTTGTTGATCTCATGATCTGCCCACCTTGGCCTTCCAAAAAGTGCAGGGATTACAGGTGTGAGCCACCACATCTGGCCTTCCTTTGCCTTTTCAAGGCTATATAATGTACTGATGTGTGTGTACACTAAATTTGGAAAACTCACTCATTTGTCAATGGACATGTGGGTTGTTTCCTCCTTTTAGCTACTGTGAATAAGCTACTATGAACACAGGTGCATAATGTACAAATATGTCCCTGCTCTCGTTTTTTCAAAGGCTGTTCCTTGCTGCCTCCACTCTTTATTCCCAGTACCCTTTTATAAGTAGCACCTGGTACCTGTCTTTGAAGAAAAAACAGGTTTTAATTAGGCAAAACGTGAGAACTGTGTGGCCATTAGCAAGTTTTAACGGTAAACAACCTGGCTTTGGCGTAGCTCCTGTAGACTGAAGTACCTTCTGAGGTGGCAGGAAATGCACGAATTTAAAGGGAAGGGGATACCAGGGTAATGCAATTTCTTCTTTGCTCATTTACTTTTAAAATGGCTGAAGGGCAACTACTCTAGCCTTGAGATCTTCAACTCATGGCGGACCCTCTAAAAACAGACTTCTTTTATTCCTCAAACTATGGTCTCTATTGCTAGTTTTTCAAACTTGAACACAGCCTTTTCCTTTTCTGGGCAGTTCTCCTAGTCTCCACCATTCCGTACTGGGGTCACCTTTACTTGCTTAGCCACTTTCCGGATGGGGATGATCCGGGTTCTGTGGAGGTGAAACTTATATACCGTTTGGGGGCCTTAAAAATACACAAAACAAATAATTAAAACGACAAATCACAACACATTACTAAGGACTTGGAGATTCAGATTCTCCTTAGATCTCTAGGTAGTTTATTAAAAATGCTTACATAGGTTTGCTTCCTAATCTCAAGCTGGCTTCCCCTCTCCATAACTCTTAGCAACTGCTCTCCCTGGAGGCCATGCAAGTGAGGGGCCTTTAAGCTTAAGATTTATTAGCTTCTTATAAAGGTCCGAGCGGACCTTCCAGGCCAGGCAGCGTGTCATCTGCCTCTGTATTCCTTGCACCCAGATTAGAGCCTACCATTGGGTAGGTGCTTGGAGTGCGCTGGGGATTAAAGGCCTTAAGTCTTGCAGGCCCCTCAATATGATCTAAGGACACGAGTGGCTTAGAGAACAGTGCGACAAGGCTGAGTGAAAGAAAACAAGGCGGTGTAGTTGTGAGTGGGCTTATTCCCTCCGCTGGTGAGGGTGCGATCTTAGACTATGACAAAGCCCGACATAAGGCCTTGCAGAGGGCCGCGTTCCAACGGCGGCCTTCTTCCTTACTGGCACCCTGCCCCGAGAAGGGCAGAAAGCACCCTGTGGGATCTGAAGATCAGCTCGCCTCTCATTTTGGGGGCCCAACAGAAGGTGGAAAGCAAGACACCCCATCACCGGAAGTTTGAAATTAAGAAAAACGACGGAAGTAGGCCGCAGCGCTTCCTCAGTATATTGACTCAAGCCGGCTAGCCTACTTTCTTCGGGAAAGGGAGGTGGTGCTGTACATCTGTATGCCGCTGTGCAGCTCCGCGGGTTCCAAGCGCAGGCTCGATAGGACAGCAGCAGTTCTGAGCCTTTTTTCAGCCATCCCGTCCCCTCCTAAGTTCTCGGGCCAGGACGTGACGTACTCTTTCGTAGCTTGGGCGGGGTCTAAAGGGGAAAAGCGTCTGAGCAGGGCTATCGCGAGAACATTCCGTTATTTTGCAGTTCTCGTGCTTCGGCTAAGCTCTCGTCGCAACGAGATCTTTCGAGATCTTCTCCGCCCCCGCTACCGGCGCCTCCTTTGCGGCCACTGAGCCGGAGCCGGCCTGAGCAGCACTCTCGGTTGCAGTACCCACTCTAAGGACCTAGGCGCTCGCGTGGACGCCGCACGCCCCTCGGTAGCCTCGGCCCAAGAGGCCTGCTTTCCACGCGCTAGCCCCGCCGGGGTCCGTGTCCTGTCTAGGCGGCCGGACCCGGGCCCGAGCCTGAGCCCGAGCAGTAGTCGGCGCCATGTCGGTAGTGGGCATAGACCTGGGCTTCCAGAGCTGCTACGTCGCTGTGGCCCGCGCTGGCGGTATTGAGACTATCGCTAATGAATATAGCGACCGCTGCACGCCGTAAGTGTGGGCCGGGCCGGCCGCGTGCACGGGGGTGAGGAGCTAGTGCTTGTTCCAGTCTGGGACCCTTGCTGCTTAGGGAACGCGGGCCGAGGGGTCGTCTAGGTTCCGAGCCGAGGTTCGGGTGGGTCAGGGACCCCCAGTGGGTGCCGGGACACTGGGGGCCGCGACCCACCGTGAGCGTGGGTATGCACTTAGCACATGGACTGAACGAAGGCATCTGGCTGTACTCTGACCAGTTGAGGGCACGGGTAGAAACTGGAGGGACTGCAGGCCTAGGACGTAAATGGGTCGCGGTCCTTTTCTGGAGGGCAGAGACCAGGCCCAGGTCGTACTCATTTCTTTTGAGTCCAACATAGTGCTCAGAACTTTGCACACAGCAGGGGCTTAATAAAAGTTGAACGGGTTCTGGGGCTTGCTAGCCGCGAGACGGTGGAGGGGTCAGCTTCCCACGTGAGTGGCAGCGGGGCAGCGCCCGGAAGAGAGCGAGGTGCAGCAGCCTCAGGCTCGAGTTCCGGATGGACTCGGGATCTTGAGATTGGGGTGGCAACGAATAGGAATTTAATAAAATCGGTGCGCTTTTGATACGTTTGCAGTCACTTTTTTCACATTATTTCGGGATCTTGCACTACATATTGGGTCATCCTCTGTTCGGTGCGCGTTAACTCCTTGATAGGGTTGAACTTTCAAATGCATTCTAACCAGTGTGTTGGCCACATTGTTAGTGGCTTAAGGGCCTACCTTGACTTCTAGAACCTATAGTAAGTTTTGGGACCAGCATAGACACGGCTCTAAAAAATGGTGAGTCACTCAGGTCTTTCACTGGTCAGAGTAAAAGAGTCTGCCTTTTGAGTACATGTAGATACATTTTAATCCATTGTCATGTTCTTAGACACAGTCTTGTAAGAAGCTCTGTATTATTGCCATTCAGAATTTCAATTTTTATTTTTATTTTTTTGAGATAGGATCTCACTCTTGCCCAGGTTGGAGTGCAGTGTCGCGATCTTGGCTCACTGCAGCCTCGACCTCCCTGGCTCAGGTGATTCTCCCACCTCAGCCTCCTGAGTAGCCGGCATTACAGGTGTGCGCCACCATGCTTGGCTAATTTTTGCGTTTCACTATATCACCCAGGTTGGTCTCGAACTCCTGGACTCAAGCAATCCACCTGCTCCGGCCTTCCGGAGTGCTGGGATTACAGGCATGAACTACCGTACCCTGCCCAGGGGCTCATTTGTTATGTATTGATTGAGAGGGGTCTCGCTTTGTTGCCCAGGCTAGAGTGCTGTGGCACGATCTCGGCTCACTGCAACCTCGGCTTCCAGGGTTCATGGGATTCTCCTGACACAGCCTCCTGAGGAGCTGGGATTACAGGCGCATTCCACCACGCCTGGCTAAATTTGGTATTTTTAGTAGAGACGGGGTTTCCCGAGTTGCCCAGGCTGGTCTAGAACTCCTGACCTCAAGTGATCTTCCCGTCTGGGCCTCCCAAAGTGCTAGGATTACCGCATGAGCCACTGCGCCCGGCCCCAGGGGCTCAATTGTAAGGTTCATTATTTTCATCCTGAATTTTTGTCACACTTCTTCAGCAGGTTTCAGCCAAACTAGATTGGTCAGAAGTTTCACATTTCCCTTCCACTTGTCAAATTTACACAGATGCTTCCCCTGAAAACTCATCCCAGAAGCCAAAACTAGTTTGGTGTCCCTTTGCTGAGTTTAGTTTTGTTAACAGCTTTATTAAGGTGTTTGTTTTTTTTTTTTTTTTAAAGTAGTCTTGCTCTGTCCTCTAAGCTGGAGTTCAGTGGTGTAGTCTCGGCTCACGGCAACCTCCGCCTCCTGAGTTCAAACAATTCTCCTGCCTCAGCCTCCTGAGTAGCTGGGATTACAGGTGCGCGCCACCACTCCCTGCTAATTTATTATTATTATGTTTTGAGGTGGAGTTTCCCTCTTGTTGCCCAGGCTGGAGTGCAGTGGTGCCATCTGGGCTCATGGCAACCTCTGCTTCCCGGGTCCAAGCGATTCTCCTGCTCAGGCTCCCAAGTAGCTGGTATTACAGACATGCGCTACCACACCCAGCTTTTTTTTTTTTTTTTTTTTTTTTTTATTTTTAGTAGTGTAGGGGTTTCTCCATGTTGGTCATGCTGGTCTCGAACTCCTGACCTTAGGTGATTTGCCCACCTCGGCCTCCTAAAGTGTTGAGATTGCAGGCGTGAGCCACCGCGCCCAGCCAATTTTTATTTTTTAGTAGAGACAGGGTTTCACCATGTTGGCCAGGGTGGTCTTGAACTCGTGACCTCAAGTGATCCACCTGCCCCAGCCTTCCAAAGTGCTGGGATTACAGGTGTTAGCCACCGCACGGGGCCCAGCTTTATTAAGGTTTAATTCATACACCATACAGTTCACCCAGTTGAAGCAGTGGTTTTTAATGTCACAAAACAGTGCAACCACTACCATAATCAGTTTTAGAACACTTTCATCACTCTCCCCAAAAGCCCTGTGCCCATTAGCAGTCAAACTCTATTTTCCCAATTCGTACTTTTTAACAATGGGTAGTCTAATTTGCATCTCCAAGGAAGTGTATTGTGCCCTGAAGTTTTCTTTTTTCTTTTTTCTTTTTTTTTTTAAAGCATTAAAGCTTGTTTTTTAAGCATTTCAGTCTTTATTTGAGAATATCTTCGGATCCAGGTTTTCTTGGTCTGTAAAATACTCCCAAGGAACAAAAAAGGCTAAAGCGCTGAGCTAATGTATGTAGTGGCTTGGTCTTTTCCTGCCCTGTGATTGAACCCACTTTAGCTCCAAAGAGGGCAAAGGAAGAGAATCCCAAGTATTGGAAAGAACAGTGTTCCTATCCTTCTTTTAGTTTATCATATGCTCCTGTTTTTCTTTTAGAAAGACAGTAGCTACAACAATTGTACTATGAATTCCATTTGAAACTGAGTTGTTTCAGATAAAAAAAATTACTTAAAAGACACTGTGATATGTGACCCCATATATCATGGAACTGTGATAAGAAAATTCCATTTGAATACTTTTCCTTATATGTTTTCTTTATATTTTCCTTTATAGTTTTCATTAACTTACAGACATGCCATACATTTCAAGTAATTCTGAACTATATGATTTTGATTCACTTTGAGTTCCCTGTGTTGGAGTCTCGGGTTAAACAGAAAATGGTAGCAGAAAGGTTATTTATTTATTTTTTTGGTAGCACTTACAGAGGAATGGATTTGGAGCTCATACATACTAAAAGACTGCATGTTGTAGGTTTGTTTTAATATGAGAGTGGAAATGAGATGCAAGTCTTAGAGGATTTGCTATAGTGGAAGTACCTCATTTCAGATTGTGGATCTAACAATCTGGGTTTGGTTTTTGAGAAGCCAGTGGAATCTCATACAGAAGAGACCTTTGCCTTTCCACCCAATTTAGGCTTCCTTAATTTTATCAGATGTTGAGTGCCTCTGATGTGATAGCCGTTGTTCTAAGCACTGGTGGTACTGTGGTGAACACATAATAAAGGTGATGCCATCATGGACATGGCTGGTGGATTAAACCAAATATGAAACAAAAATATATAGTAATTACTAACTGGAAAAGTACAGAATACAATGAGAGCATAGAATAAGCTGTTCTAATTTAAATTGATTGGAAGGACCTGGCGAGATAGCTCACGACTGTAATCCCAGCACTCTGAGAGGCCAAGGTAGGAGGATTGCTTGAGGTCAGGAGTTTGCAACCAGCCTGGCCAACATGCTGGAACCGGGTCTCCACGAAAAAGACAAAAATTAGCCAGGTGTCGTGGCAGACGCCGGTAGTCTCAGCTACTCTGGAGGCTGAGGCAGGAGAATTGCTTGAACCCAGCAGGCGGAGGTTGCAGTGAGCCGAGATTACGCCATTGCACTATAGCCTGGGCAACAGAGCAAGATTCCCTCTCAAAAAAAAAAAAAAGTGATTGACTTTTGTGTGCCAGTCATATTTTGGATTTGTTTGAGAAGGGCAAGAGAGAGAAGTGGGATTATAGGAGGTTATTGCAATGTTTGTTCCCTGTGGGAGTTTTGGTTTCCCTTAGCCTGGAAACATGGAAGAGAAATAGTGGCTGTGAGATAAATTTTGGATTTTTAATTGTGATCATTTGTCTTGGCATTTTTTGGACCATAGGCTTTGGAATAAAATGGCAGATCTATTTTTGTGCTTAGTTGGATTATGAACAGTAGAAAGGGTGCAACTTGAAAGCTGCTTTGGAATAAAAATGTCACTGGGCTGCCAAACATAGAAGCTAACTGGGCTGTACATCACAAAATGAACAATTTATAAGCTAGAAATAAGTTACTTATGAAAATAGTTCTGTGGTTGCATTGTTTATATTAACATTTTTGTGGATGTGAAATTAAACAACATTAGGAATTCGAAGAGATGAAATGATCTGTTAATAACTGCCTTTGAGACAGCAGAAGCTGCAAAGTGTAGTTTCTGGTTAACTGGGAGATTAACATTTGATTCCTTATTTGTGCTAGAAACTTATTCCTCCTTGAAGTTAATGTCTTTAACACAGTAAAGCAGCAGGGATGACTTGGATCTTTTGTATTGAAAGAAAAGTTGATTTGTTAACTAAAGCTTCAGACTGCTTAATACCACTTCTCATATATCTTAATTGCAGAAGTCATGAAAGTTTTTTTTTTTTCTTTTGAGGCGGAGTCTCGCTCTGTTGCCCAGGGTAGAGTGCTGTGGTGCAGCCTCAGCTCACCGCAACCTCTGCCTCCCAGGTGTAAGCAATTCTGCCTCGGACCCCAGAGTAGCTGGGATTACAGGTGCCTGCCACCACGCCCAGCTAATTTTTTGTAATCTTAGTAGAGACAGGGTTTTACCACGTTGGCCAGGCTGGTCTCAAACTCCTGACCTTGTGATCCACCCGCCTTGGCCTCCCAAAGCGCTGGGATTACAGGTGTGAGACACAGCGCCCGGACCAATTTTTGTATTTTTGGTAGAGATGGAGTCTCACCATGTTGGCCAGGATGGTCTGGATCTCTTGACCTTGTGATCTGGCCGCCTCAGCCTTGTAAAGTACTGGGATTACAGGTGGGAGCCATCGCGCCTGGACAAAAGTTTCTTAGAATCATTTAAGAACTAAAATATCTTGTATACAAAATTGGTAAACATTATCTACAGGAACTTTATGTTTTTTTTCTCACTTAACAGAATACTTTGCTGTAACACTAAGAACACTAAAGTACTAAAGTAAAATTCAGTTTCCTCTGTCTCTGATTACTTGCTCTTGTTGTGTGTCCTTCCATACCTTTTTTCTTGATTTCTACAAATATACACCTAATTTGTGTGTGTGTGTTTAAATAAAATCATACTGCATTTTGTGACTGTTTCTTTCACTTATATTTTAGACATTTTTCAAAGTTAGTAACTATGAATTTATCTTCTTAAATATGTAAATTCTATATTATGGCTGTAACACCTTTTATTCAAACAGGTTATTTCTAATATTTTGCTATTACAAATAGTTCTTCAATAAGTAGTCTTACGTATTTATAATGTTAGTGCTTTTAAGTTTGTTGGATAGATTTCTAGAGACGAAGTTGCTATGGCAAAGGATATACTGTATATGCTTAAAGTTTCAGTAATATTGCCAGAATTCTTTACACAAAAGTAAGGGATTAATTTGCTCCAGGAACAGGATTTCTCTACTTCATTGGAGATTATGAGAATTATAATGAGTTAAAACTATAACTCATAAATTTTTCTTGTCATAGTACTTAGAAATACTTGGCATTTAGTAAATACTGCCAAAGAATTTGCTAATGTTATTACTACATTTTGTATTTTTTATTAATCTTTTTTGAGATTAGGACAGTAAGATAAAGTTTACCGTTTGGGTTCTACAGCTGTGTACTTTTAAAGTGCAAAGCTTAATTACTGAGGAATTTGCTATGTTTTTAGGAACTGCAAATCTCAAAAGTGTGAGTTATTTGGTCTGTTTGGTATCAGCTCTTTTTGGTACTTTCTAGTCCATGGCTAATACAGTGACCAGAGAATACTCTGAATAATGTCTCTATTTCAATGCTCTTTTTGGCCACCGGTTGTATTTAATAGTCTAATTATTGCGGTGGCTTCTCTGAAAAGCTCATTTTCTCCTATTGTTGAAGAAAGTGAATTGGAGCAATGGCTGTTGTAATATCCTGAGAGTAGTTCTGCTTACACTTTTTTTTGAGACACTGTCCCACTCTGTCACCCAGGCTGGAGTGTAGTGGTGCAATCTTGGCTCACTGCATCCTCCACCTCCCAGGCTCAAGCAGTTCTGGTGCCTCAGCCTCCTGAATAGCTGCGCCTGCAGTTGCATGCCACTGTACCTGGCTATGCATACACTTATAAAAATGAAACTATACTTTTTAAGGAAGTGTGCCAATTGCAGCTGTTCGTAATATCCTCTCAGAATGTGTATAAATATTTGGTCAATAGTATTTCTTAAGAAGGGGGGAACAGTGATATTCTCTGGCTGAAAAAAGATGTAATTTCTAGGACTTAAAGATCAGAACAGAGGAATCTTAAACTTGATTTGAATTAGCTTCCTGTAATTTGGAATGGAGGAAAAGTAATGTCAGTAAAGCAGGAGCTGTATTTATGGGTTAAGCAGCATTGACTTGTCATTGTGTGTAGTACAGAGGAAGTGTAAGATAGAGATTCCTGCTGTCTATAGGTGTAATCAATGTAGTTAAAATACAAATAACATAAGCAACAGTAAATAGAATGAGTCCAATTACGGACAAGGCTGTGTAAAACAGACTTAAAATATCGTGTTCAAAGGAGAGGTAATCGGTGGAGGCTAAAGTGATGAAGAAGGCTGGAGTGAGACTTGAAAAAATAGGATTAGATAATACATGGAATAAAAGATTCAGATAGTTTGAATGAAGGACAGAAGAAGGAATGAATTAAAGCTGATTGTGGTGGCTCATACCTGTTATCCTAGCACTTTGGGAGGCTGAGGCAGGAGGATTGCTTGAGGCTAGGAGTTTGAGACCAGCCTGGGCAATATAGTGAGACCCTGTCTCTGCAAAAAATTTTAAAAATTAGCAGGGTGTGGTGGCATGCCAGCTACTTGGGAGGCTGAGGTGGGAGGATCACTTGAGCTCAGTGATCAAGTCTGCAGTGAGCCATGATTGAGTACTGCACTCCAAGCCTGGGTGACAGAGAACAACCATCTCTTAAAAAACAAAATGGGGGCTTCACCTGTAATTTCAGTACTTTGGGAGGGTGAGGTGGGCGGATCTCCTGAAGTCAGCACTTTGAAAGAGGCTAAGGCGGGTATATCACCGGAGGTCAGGAGTTTGAGACCAGCCTGGCCAACATGGCGAAACCCTATCTTTACTAAATATACAAAAATTAGCCAGGTGTGGTGGCACATGCCTGTAGTCCAGCTCCTTGGGAGGCTGAGGCAGGAGAATTGCTTGAACCTGGGAGGCGGAGCTTGCAGTGAGCTGAGATCCTGCCACTGTACTCCAGCCTGGGTGACAGAGCAAGACTCCATCTCAAAATAATAGTAATCATAAAACAGTACTAAAATTATTTATGTAAGTTTACTTATGTAATTACTTACGTAATTTTAGTACTTTTTTATGATTATTATTTTGAGATAGAGGTGCACACCTATAGTACCAGCTGCTCGGGAGTCTGAGGTGGGAGGATCGTTTGAGCTTGGGAGGCAGAGGTTGCAGGGAGCAGGTATCGAGCCACTGCACTCCAGCCTGGGTGACAGAGAGAGACCCTGTCTCAAAACCAGAAAAACAACCCCAGAATGTGTGTATACATGGGGTTTGGAGTCTAACGGTCCTAATTTTGAATCATAGACTCTAGTGCTTAAGTTTCTGGGCACATTGACTTGACTTGAATCAGCTCTTCCTCTGTACTAATCCCGTTTCTTAGAGAATTTAGGATTATTAAGTGTAGGATGCTTAGCACACCACCTGGTACAGGAGGCTCTGTAATGAGAACTGTGAAACAAGGGAGCTTTACCTGCTTGGATGAGAGAGGATTCCTGCCATGGATAGGGATCAGGGATGTAGACCATGCAAAATTTGCAAGTGCTTGTTGAATGGAAAGTAGTAGATATATTTCCTATAAATATTCTTGTCCTTTTTTCATGTCAGAATTCTCAAGGAATTATTCAGTCACTGAAGACTTTCAGATCATTTATTGAGGAGAGGCAAACTGATTGTGGTACATCAGTTTTGCTTCCTTTTTTTTTTGGACTTACTAAATTTATTAAGATTACATAGGAGTATTTACCTAAATGTTAATAGTGGCCTTCTGTGGTGGGGGGGGAGGGTTGTGGAAGTATATATAATCTTTATTTTTTTCTTCATACTTTTCTGTTTTCTAATTTTCCACAATAAACTTGTACCAAAAAGCAGGAACTAGGTGCTAGTGCTAATATTCAGCTTAATCTTTTTGAGTATTCATCTCATTTAAATATTAGGTTTCTTTGTGTAAGCTTTTAGTTTTCAAAATCCTTCAGTTTGTATTTTTACTTTTTTTTTTTTTTTTAGACAGTCTCACTCTCAGGTGGGAGTGCAGTGGCACAATCTTGGCTCACTGCAACCTCCACCTCTGGGGTTCAAGCAATTCTCCTTCCTCAGCCTCCTGAGTAGCTGGGATTACAGGTGCCTGCCACGGCGCCTGGCTAATTTTTGTATTTTTAGTGGAGATGAGGTTTCACCATGTTGGCCAGGCTGGTCTCTAATTCCTGACCTCAGGTGATCCGCCTGCCTCAGCCCCCCAGAATGCTGGGATTATAGGGTGTGAGCTACCGCATCTGGTCTACTTTTTTTTTTTTTTTGAGATGGAGTTTGCTCTGTTGCTCAGGCTGGAATGCAGTGGTACAATCTTGGCTCTTTGCAGCCTCCACTTTCCAGGTTCAAGTGATTCTTCTGCCTCAGCCTCCTGAGTAGCTGGGATTACAGGCACATGCCGCAACGACCGGCTAATTTTTGTACTTTTAGTAGAGACGGGATTTCACCACATTGCCCAGGCTGGTCTCAAACTCCTGACTTCAGGTGATCTGCCTGGCTTGGCAGATCAAAGTGCTGGGATTACAGGCATGAGCCAGCGTGCTTGGCTGCTGTTTTACGTATTGACCCAATTCAGCAAATTGGTCATACTCTATTTTTCAGTTGTCCTTTTTTAATGGAAGTAGGACTTTTTTAAAAAAATTATCCCACATCAATATATAATTTTAAAGGTAGCTAACTGGATTTTAGTGAACAGTTTCAGAATGTGAAACAGGACTTTTTTTTTTTTTTGAGACAGGGTCACTGTCACTCAGGCTGGAGTGCAGTGGCATGATCATAGCTCTCTGCAACCTTGACTGCAAGAAATGAGTTTTTAATTTAATTTAATTTTTTTTTTTGTTTGAGATGAAGCCTCACTCTTTGGCCCAAGCTGAAGTGCAGTGGCGCGATTTTGACTCACTGCAACCTCTGCTTCCCAGGTTCAAGTGATTTTCCTGCCCCAGCCTCCCAAATAACAGGGACTACAGGCACCTGCCACTATGACCGGCTAATTTTTGTGTTTTTAGTAGAGATTGAATTTCACTGTGTTGGCCAGGCTGATGTTGAACTCCTGACTTTGCGATCCTTGGCCTCCCAAAGTGCTGGGATTACAGGCATGAGCTCTGTCACCCAGGCTGGAGCGCAGTGCTGCGATTTCTGCTCACCGCAACCTCCGCACTCCCAGCTCCCCCAAGTTCAAGCAATTCTTCTGCTTCAGCCTCCCGAGTAGCTGGAGCTACAGGTGCATGCCATCACGCCCAGCTAATTTTTTGTATTTTAGTAGAGATGGGGTTTCAATGTGTTGCCCATGCTGGTCTCAAACTCCTGAGCTCAAGCAATCCGCCTGTCTCAGCCTCCCAAGGTGCTGGGATTACAGTCGAGAGCCACTGCGCCCGGCAGTCCAGTAAGTTTTAAGAGATAGAAACGATTACTTTTTATTTCGGTGTTGGAGTGGGTTGAGAAGGCTTTACAGACAAAATAGGTACTATTTTTAGAGAACATATGAAGGAACTGGGCGTTTCAGGTGTCAGAAGTAACATAAGCAAAGCAGGAAGATGGGGATACTTTATTCAACTTGTGTGAGTTGTGTGCATGAAATACAGCTGGAAAGTGGAATTAGGTTGACAGAGGCCTTAAGTTCCATGTTAAGGAAGATAGGTTTGATTTCTGGTAGTTGGTTTTGTTTGGAAGGTAATTAGAAGCAAGGCAGCTTCAGAGTTACTGAGGTAGAAGAGGAAATTAGCACTTCAGCAGGATTTGCATTAAAGCTGGGAATTGTAATTGCTTTGAGGAGGTAAGGATTTGAAAAAAGAGCTGCAGGAAAGAATGGAAGATGAGTAAAATTGCTTTTTAGTTATATTGTGATTGGGGTCATGGAGGGATATACCTTAGAAATTCAGATGTGGTGGTATTTAGAAAGATGGAGATTTGCCAGTTATTAGGCTAATGCTAGGCAGCCTTTTTGAGGTGGAGGAAGTGGGTAAGATTGCCTTGGGCAATTTCCTAAAGGGGAATATAGGCTTTGAGAGGAGACACATTTACATGATACTGAGGGATATTTTTTTATTTGCATCTAGTGCCTACAACAGAGATTTTATTTGTTTTAGTGATTGGTGGCACAGTTGCAGAAAGGCTGAGCTTGACACCTGTGCTTTTGAGGGGCTACTTCTAGCACTTTGTAGGCCCAAAAGCTTAGGATTTGGAGGAATTCTGATGAGATCCTAGAGTATCCCATGTTTGTTCTTCCTGTTAGTCAGTAGAGGGCCTGGCTACCTGCAGCTGCCCTGGGAGATTGGCTCACAGGGGTTCTTATCCATTGGTTAGAAAGGACCACTGAAGCCCAGGGAGGCCCAGCATTCTGCCAGTTTTCACAGGGCTCTTAAGTTTTATGTTTTTTTTTTTTGTTTTTTTTTTTTGTTTTTTTTTTTTGTTTGTTTTTTTTTAATAAAGACGGGGTTTCACCATGTTGGTCAGGCTGGTCTTGAACTCCTGACCTCAGGTGATCTACCTGCCTTGGCCTCCAAAGTGCTTGGATTACAGGCGTGAGCCACCATGCCCGGCTGAGTTTATGTTTTATCAAATTGATAGGTCATCTAATTTAGTCATATTTGGACCAAGGCAATATGGTTCTAGAGCCTTTTTTTTTTTTCTTGAGATGGAGTTTCGCTGTTGTTTCCCAGGCTGGAGTGCAATGGCATGATCCCAGCTCATTGCAACCTCTGCCTCTCAGGTTCAAGCGATTCTCCTGCCTCAGCCTCCCAAGTAGCTGGGATTACAGGCACCTGCCACCATGCCCAGCTAATTTTTTTGTATTTTTAGTAAAGATGGGGTTTCACCAGGTTGGCCAGGCTGGTCTCAAACTCCCAACCTTGTGATCTGCCCGCCTCGGCCTCCCAAACTGCTGGGATTACAGGTGTGAGCCACTGAGTCTGGCCAAAATTTACTCATTAATACCTTTTTTTTTTTTTTATCCAGATGGAGTCTCGCTGTCATCAGGGTGGAGTGCAGTGGTGCAATCTCAGCTTGCTGCAACCTCTGACTCCCTGGTTCAAGCTAATCCCCTTGTGTTAGCCACCCGAGTAGCTGGGATTACAGGCATGTGCCACCATGCCCAGCTTATTTTTGTATTTTTGGTAGAGACGGGGTTTCACCGTGTTGGCCAGAATGGTCTTGATTTCCAGACCTCAGGTGATCCGCTTGCCTTGGCCTCCCAAAGTGCTGGGATTACAGGCGTGAGCCACCTCGCTTTTTAAGCTTAGGCACAGCATTGGTTTTTTATTTAACCTTCAAGCAGGTTTCAGTTTTGCCTTTCTAAAAGAAGCAGTAAATAGGTTAAATCAGGAGATAGTGTGTGAATTGGTAGTTTAGAAGAACGTTCAGAAGTGGGAATAAAGTTCCTAGTCAGAAATTCTAAGTCCTGGCCAGGTGTGGTGGCTCATACCTATAATCCCATCATTTTGGGAGGCCAAGGTGGGTGACTCATCTGAGGTCAGGAATTCAAGACCAGCCTGATTAACACGGTGAAACCCTGTACTGAAAATACAAAAATTAGCTGGGCGTGGTGGTACATGGCTGTAATCCCAGCTACTCAGAAGGCTGAGGCATGAGAATCACTGGAACCTAGGAGGTGGAGGTTGCAGTGAGCTGAGATAGGGCCACTTCGTAGTCCAGCCCAGACGACAGGGTGAGACTCTGTCTCCAAAAAAAAAATTGAGTCCCCGGAAACTAGTTCTAAAAAAATTAGCTTTTTACTTATATACTAGGGCAAGAGTTGTTTTCAGGGTTTGTAGACTATATTCTTGGTGAAGTTATGAGTTGTCTTAAAAATACTGGCCGGGCGCGGTGGCTCAAGTCTGTAGTCCCAGGACTTTGGGAGGCCGAGGCGGGCAGACCACGAGGTCAAGAGATCGAGACCATCTTGGCCAACATGGTGAAACCTTGTGTCTACTAAAAATACAAAAAAAATTAGCTGGGTGTTGTGGTGTGCGCCTGTAGTCCCAGCTACCCGGGAGGCTGAGGCAGGAGAATTGCTTGAACCCGGGAGGCGGAGGTTGCAGTGAGCCGAGATTGAGCCACTGCACTCCAGCCTGGCGACAGAGCAAAACTCTGTCTGAAAAACAAACAAACAAAAATTAACATATTGATGTAAGGATACATTATTTTATACTGGGATTTTGAACAGGAGACTAGAAAAAGAGGATAGTAGAGACTGTCTAGTTCACCTCTCTGTAGTATTCTAGACAGGTAGTTATCACGTCAGACTTGTGCTCCAGCATGTAAATGACAGGACTCCATTGTAAGACGCAACCCATTTCATGTACAGATTTACTCAGTAGAAAGGTCAACCCATAGGTGTGTACCATTAAAATATGTGGCATTTTAGCTGACACTCCGATCTTGCCTGCTGTAGTTTTGGATTTATCATTGCAATAAGATTTAATTCTTAAGTGGTTTGTTTCATCTTCTAGGGCATGCATTTCTTTTGGTCCTAAGAATCGTTCAATTGGAGCAGCAGCTAAAAGCCAGGTAAAGTTTTATTTTTTTTCCATAAAATGACATATTCTTTGGTTCATCCATGTGTTCAGCAGTAGTTTAATGCCCATTATATGCATAGCAGTGGTAGGCCCTGGGTATACAGCTGACAGAGACCTGTTCACTCTTCTCATATACAGTCAACCTCAGAATTCCATGGGTTCTGCATCTGTAGATTGAAAGAACTGTGGATCAAAAAGAGTTTTGAGAAAAAAAAAACAGTGCAACAATAAAAAATAATACAAATAAAAACAGTCTAGTATAACAACTACTTACATAGCATTTAGATTGTATTAGGTATTATAAATAATCTAGAAATGACTTTATACAGGAGGATGTGCATAGGTTATGGGCCAGTACTACATCATTTTGTACAAGGAACTTGAGCATCCCTGGATTTTGGTCTAATTCAAGGGGTGTCCTGTAATCAATCCTCTGCAAATACCCAAGAACCACTACTTCAGTGAGAAGCAAATAGCCTTAAAATAGCATTAGCTGGCTGGGTACGGTGGCTCATGCCTGTAATCCCAATACTTTGGGAGGCAGAGATGTGCAGATCATCTGAGGTTGGGAGTTTGAGACCAGCCTGACCAACATGGAGAAACCCAGTCTTTACTAAAAAAAAAAAAAAAAAAAAAAAATCCAAATTAGCTGCTCGTGGTGGTGCATGCCTGTAATCCCAGCTACTCTGGAAGCTGAGGTAGGAGAATTTCTTGAACCTGGGAGGCAGAGGTTGCGGTGAGCCAAGATCGCGCCATTGCACTCTAGCCTGGGCAACAAGAGCGAAATTCCCTCTCAAAAAAAAAAAAAAAGTAAATAAATTAAATAAAATAGCATTAGCAGTATAATCTGTTTAATGCAAACTGCCAGGATTTGTTTTGCCCAGATCTTGTTAAGCAAGGCTTGCTTGTTCCTTGATATTTTACATGCTCCTTAAAGTCTGTCTTCTTGGGCCTTTCATCTTATATATAAGGTAAGCGTTGATCTTGTTAGTCAAGATTCTCAAGGAAGGAAAGCATACATCTAGAAGTACATTAAAGGACTTGCTGTTAGTTTACTCTGTAAACCAGGAACCTGACATAATTACTGATTTCTGAATAACCAGAGCAGCAGAACCCCAAAAGTTCTGTTATTCTAAGTGTCTGAGATATCTGTAAAATTAAGTAAAAAAAAAAAAAAGTTTGACCTTCTTATGGTTCAGTCTAGAGCAACCCTATAGGGTAAATCTGTTTTTGAATGGAGCAGGGCCTAAAATTTATTAGTCTAAAAGTGGTACTTGGCTAATTGGTTTTTCATTAAGTTGGATGTTTTATAGTTCATTTTCACAGTGTTCAAGATCTCGTAGGAGATAGAAGGTAGAAAATATAGGGCCTTTTTGAAATCTTTTTCCTTCAAAAATTTGAGCGAATTGCCCCAGTTTTTTAAAGCTGCTTTTTGTGATTGAGAGTTACTGTACTAAACTGGCTGCCCAGTTCTAGGTTGATACAGTTATTGTGTTACAGAGTTTCTGTTGGCAGCTTACTCGAGGGCCTGCTTTGGGAGGCCTTGTCTGTTTTGCAAAAGGACTTCTGTGTGTGCCTTTTCATCTAGTTGATACAGGAGCTTATTACATCTCCTGCACTGGGAAGAGGAGCCTATAAATCCTAAGCAGAAGGTCATTCTAGAATTTTTTGAATCTTTTTGTCAACATTTTCCCCTCATAAGTTGTGATAGTTTATTCTAGAGGAATTAGATATAAAAGTGTAAGGAATTTGAAAGTCATTTGTTCAGCCATTATCCAAAAATCATATAGACATTTGTCTTACCACTTTTAAAAACTTTTACCTATTGTATGGTATTTCACTGTCTGGATTTACCATAATTTATTTAAACATTTTCCTGTTAACCATTTAGGCTGTTTTTAGGTGTCTGCTATTACAAATAACACTCTCTCAATATCGTTTTGTGTTCATTTTTGTTTACTTAGTATGATATTTATTTGTTTAACTGGAATTTTCTTTTTTTGTTTTTTGTTTTTTTTGAGAGACAGAGTCTTGTTTTGTCCCAGGCTGGAGTGCAGTGGCCCTATCTCAGCCCAGTGCAACCTCCACCTCCTAGGTTCAAGTAATTCTCGTGCCTCAGCCTCCTGAGTAGCTGGGATTACAGGTGTGCGCCACCATGCCTGGCTAATTTTTTGTGTTTTTAATAGAGACAGCGTTTCACCATGTTGATCAGGCTGGTCTTGAACTCCTGACCTCACATGAGGCCTTGGCCTCTCAAATTGCTGGGATTACAGGAGTGAGCCACCACATCTGGCTTTAAGTAGAATTTCTGAATCAGTTTATGTATAGCTGAATTGGTTCCTGGAAACGTTAAACCATAAACTATGGACAGTTTTTAAAGGCTAAAAGTTACCTTATGTAAATGTTTATTAGAAGTTTACAAACAGAAAATACTTCTGCAATGACCTGACTTCATGGGATATAGGAAGAGCAGGGCTCTATTTTTGGCCCTCCCACTGTGAGACCTGTGCAAGTCCCTTATCCCTCACTTTGAATCCTAGTAAGCACCATTTAGAAAAGTTTAGTGTCTGGGCTGGGTGTGGTGGCTCATGCCTGTAATCCCAGCACTTTGGGAGGCCTAGGTGGGCCGATCTCCTGAGGTCAGGAAATTGAGACCATCCTGGCCAACATGGTAAAACCCTGTCTCTACTAAAAATGCAAAAATTAGCCGGGCATGGTGGTGGATGCCTGTAATCCCAGCTATTTGGTAGACTGAGGCAGGAGAATCTCTTTAACCCGGGAGGCAGAGGTTGCAGTGAGCCAAGATTGTGCCACTGCACTCCAGCCTGGCCACAGAGTGAGACTCTCTTAAAAAAGGAAGAAAAAAAAAAAAGTTTAGTGTCTGAAGAAACTAAAACCAAGAAGGAAACTCTATAAATTTAAAATGATGCTAATTTTATCTGAGGCATTTGAAGTTAAAAAAATTATTAGTAGTCTTTCCACTCTTTGATATTCTTTCTTTTAGGTAATTTCTAATGCAAAGAACACAGTCCAAGGATTTAAAAGATTCCATGGCCGAGCATTCTCTGATCCATTTGTGGAGGCAGAAAAATCTAACCTTGCATATGATATTGAGCAGTTGCCCACAGGATTAACAGGTATAAAGGTAAGGTTGTCAAGTTAATGCCTTACGATTAAAATGCAGTATTTTTTTTTTTATCTGTTCAGTATATATCTTTGCTTTTCTGATGTCAGATTGTAATGAAAATGCTTACAAATGCTTAGGAGAAGCTTTTTGCTGGTAAAGATTTTTGGCATTTTTTGAATGATCTGGACTTTGGTTCGGAGCTGTGGGTGGTGCTTTTAATACGGGTTGGAAGCCTGGGTAGTGATGATTTGAAGTTAACACTGCCATTGCTGCTTGTTTGGCTCACTGATGCAAATGACCTTAGCGTGATTTTAGGGGGTGACTTCCGGAAGAGCAGGTAAGGGAATCACAATTTTTGTTTTGTTTTTTGAGATGGCATCTCGCCCTGTTGCCTTGGCTGGTGTGCAATGGCATGATCTCCACTCACTGCAATCTCCGCCTCCTGGGTTCAAGTGATTCTCTTACCTCAGCCTCCCAAGTAGCTGGGATTACAGGCACATGCCACCATGCCCGGCTAATTTTTTCTATCTTTAGTAGATACATGTTTAGTATCTTTACATGTATCTTCAGTAGATTACATGGCCATGTTGGCCAGATTGGTCTTGAACCCCAACCTCATGATCCACCTGCCTTGGCCTCCCAAAGTGTTGGGATTACAGGCGTGAGCTACCATGCCCGGCAGGAATCACAGTTTTAAGTCACTAGCAGATAAGTGGACATACTCTTGGCAATAGGACTTAATTTGGAAAGAGATGTTCTTTTCGGGTAAAGTGAGTTTGGTCTTTATCTCTGGTACATCTAGAGGAGACTCTGTGAAGTGTGCAGTGAACTGATCACAGAAAAGAGGTAAGAGGCTGGGAGATAGGATGGACACATCTGCCTTTCTTGCACTTAGAGGTAATCAGAATTCACAAGGCGGGGTGTGGGCAGGGTTGGCTTTCCAGGCAGGTGAATTTATGGACAGATTTGGTTTTGGAGACCAAGAATCATGGAGAACAGGCTGGAAAGCCAAGAGATGGTGAGAACTGTGATAAAAGACAGTCTGCTATTCCATTGTAGCCGAGAATTTAGTTGTATTTAGAAGTGAAAAATTCTGATAACTAAAGAGATGACTGGGCTTACTTAAAATATCTGTGGTAATTATCTAAGGACAGTATGAATGACATGGTAAAAGATGAAGCTAAAGCACAGGAGAGAGAAAGGGATTTAAAAGGAAGGTGACTCAGTGGGCAGTACTTATTAGTTATAAAAGAAATAGGGTAAGTATTGGCAGATTTAGTTATAAGCATTGCAAGAACCGAAGTGGAAAAAGATTAGGAAGAAGACCTGGGGAACAGGTAGATCCAAGTCTGAAAGTGGAGGGATTGACATTAGAATTAGGCAAATAGCAGGGAAGAAAGGGATAATTTAGAAAGGGCACCAGGAGGGGTACTGCCCCATCTTTATCATGCAATAAAGTAAGAACTGTTCAATTCTAAACCGTAATAAATTGTGGTTGGTCTGGGGAGTGAGAACGTGGCAGACAAGCTGAGTTAGGGCAGCAGCTGAAAGAAAAGTGTTCTGTTCTAGATTGTAATTGGGTAATATGGGCATGTGAGATGGGGTGGGATTATTTTAGGCAATCTTTTTTTTTTTTGAGGTGGAGTCTCGCTCTGTTGCCAGGCACCAGGCCGGAGTGAAGTGGCATGATCTTGGCTCACTGCAACCTCTGCCTCCCAGGTTCAAGCACTTCTGCCTCAGCCTCCCGAGTAGCTGGGATTACAGATAGACACCACCACACCTGGCTAATTTTTTTTGTGTTTTTAGTAGAGACGGGGTTTCATCATATTGGCCAGGCTGGTCTCAAACTCCTGACTTTGTGATTCACCTGCCTCAGCCTCCCAAAGTGCTGGGATTACAGGCGTGAGCCACTGCACCTGGCAATCTTTTTTTTTTTTTGAGACAAAGTTTCGCTCTTGTTGCCCAGGCTAGAGCAGTGGCGTGATCTCCGCTCACTGCAACCTCTGCCTCCTGGGTTCAAGCAATTCTCCTGCCTCAGCCACCCAAGTAGCTGAAATTACAGGCGCCTGCCACCAAGCCCAGCTAATTTTTTTTTTGTATTTTTAGTAGAGACAGGGTTTCACCATGTTGGCCAGGCTGGTCTCAAACTCCTGACCTGAGGTGATCTGCCCACCTCAGCCTCCCAAAGTGCTGGGATTACAGGCATGAGTCACCATGCCTGGCCTAGGCAGTCTTTCAACATTTAAAATTTGTGTTATCAGAGTTGCAGACTTTTATCTGCAATAGGGCTTTATCTTGAACCTTTGTTTATTCCTTATTATTGTTACCTTAAAAAAAATTTTTTTTTTTTTGAGACAGTCTTACTGTGTCGCCTAGGCTGGAGTACAGTGGCACAATCTGGGCTCACTGCAACCTCTGCTTCCTGGGTTCAAGCAATTCTTGTGCTTCAGTCTCCCAAGCAGCTAGGATTATAAGGCATGGACCATGACGCCCAGCTAATTTTTTGTGTTTTTAGTAGAGATGGGGTTTTACCATGTTGGCCAGGGTGGTCTTTAACTCCTGACCTCAAGTGATTTGTCTGCCTTGGCCTCCCAAAGTGCTGGGATTATAGGTGTGAGCCACTGTACCCAGCCCATCTTTTATTATTATTATTATTTTTTTTATTGCATTTTAGGTTTTGGGGTACATGTGAAGAACATGCAAGATTGTTGCATAGGTACACACATGGCAGTGTGATTTGCTGCCTTCCTCCCCATCACCTATATCTGGCATTTCTCCCCATGCTATCTCTC